>MU388887.1:0-47413 GCA_022578795.1 Xylariaceae sp. FL0255
TATATTATATATTAAATTTTAATATATTAATATTTATAATTATTAGCTATATTAAAAAGTTAAAAATAAAATATTATTAATAAAATATATATTTATTAATAATATAATAGCTAATAGTTTAATAAAAACTTTTCTATAATCAAAATAGAAAAATTTCTTAAATTAACTAGAAATATATAAAATTATTAATAATAAATAATATAATTATTTATTATCGATTTAATAGAAAAATTTTAAAAATAAAATTTTTAGAAATAAATTAAATAAATAATAACCTTTTTAAATAAAAAAAAATAATAATATTAGTTTATAATAATATATTTATATATTTAATATTTTACTTAAAAATAAAAAATTAGTTAAAAAAAAATATATATTAGCTAAATTATTAATTTAATACTTAAAAATAAGCAAAAAAAAAAAGCAAAATTTAAATAATATTTAATAAACGAATATATTAAACAGTAATAATAAATATACTAGTTTTAAAAATTATTTATTATTGTTATTTTTTTTTTTTTTTTCCTTTTTGCTAGAAAAATTAGCCTATTTTGTTTTATATTTTTTTTTATTATAAAATAACGTAATATTATATATATAATATTTTAAAAACGTATTTATTTAATAAAATTAATATTAACTATTAGTTTATTATATAAATTATAAATAATTAATTTATAACCGATAAAACTAATATTAAATTAATAATAATTATAATATTAATAAAAAAAATTATTAATATAAAATAATAAATATTATTTAAAATATAATATTAATAATATATATTATAATTAATTACGTTAATATAATTATTTATGTTTTTATTTTAAAAAGCTAAGTAAATATATTATATATAAAATATATAGCAAATTATATTAAAATTTGTTAAACAAAAATACGGATTACGAATATAGTAAATATAAAAAAATCGAGTAGAAATAGGGATAATAATAATATAAATATAAATATCGGCAATAATTAACGGCAATAATAATATAAATAAAAATATAAAAATAACCGAAATAGTTATTTTAACAATATTAGTAAAAATATTAAGCAAAGCTAGCGATATATTTGCAAAAAAAAAAAAAAAAAAAATAATAGCAACAACGGCAGCAAAAAAAACGCAAAAGGTTATAAGCAAACGAGCCGGGATCTTTTTTTTAATATTTTTTTAAAAAAAATCGAAATTATAAATATTATTTGAAAATAAACTTATTAATATTTATTAATATATTTATTTATTTTATATTACTAAATATTTATAAAAAATTAATAATAGTAAATTTAGCAGCAATTTTAGCAATAGTAATAAAAATAATATAACAAAAATAGCTATAATAATAGCAATAATAATAAAATATAATAATAGTAATAATATTATTATTATTATTAAAAAAAAAGCTTTTTTTATTACTAAAAAATTTGCTTTTAGTAAAATTAGCAAAAATTTTTTTAATTTATTATAATAATTATATAATTAATTAGCAAATTTTTTTATAATATTTAATAATTATACTTTTTTATATAAATAAAAAGATTAATAATTTATAAATTAAAAAATTGTTTAAAAAAAATTATTATTTAAAAGTTAATATAAATATATTAATTAAAATTAACGTAAATATTTATTTATTTTAAAAACTTATAATAAAAATCTAATAATTGCTAAAAAATAAAAACAATAATAAATAAATAAATAAATAATAACTGGGGAATACCAAATAGCTTTGGTTTGTTTGGCGAGGTCTTTCGTTAGAAAGAAATACTTGCCAGGTGGGTATACCGGGCTAGCTGCTGCCAGTTATAGGCCTTCGCATGCCTTTATAGCATTTAGAGGGCCTGGCAGGTATTCTATAGGCCTCCTATATATCTATAGGCCTTGTAGGTACTCCTAGGTACTCCCAGGCCTTATGGGCCTCTATACGTACTTCTAAGTATTCTTAAACACTCCTAGGCTTTATAGGCCTCCACATGCATTTCTAGACACTTGCAGGTAGTCCCAAGCCTTATAGGCTTTATAAGCTTACATACGTACTCCCAAGCACTCTTAGGCCTTATAGGCCTCTACACGCACTTCCAGGCACTCCCAGGCACTCCTAGGCACTCCTAAGCCTTATAAACCTACACACGCACTTCTAAATAGTCCTAAGCACTTTCAAACATTCCTAAGCACTCCTAAGTACTCCTAGGCACTCCTAGGCACTCCCAGGCCTTATAGGCTTCCACACGTATTTCCAGGCACTCCCAGATACTCCCAGGCACTCCATGGGCCTCGTATGCCTCCATAACACTTAGAGGGCCTCGCAGGCCTCCATGACACTCAGAGGGCCTCGCAGGCCTCCATGACACTCGGAGGCACTCAGAGGGCTTCGCATGCCTCCATGGGCCTTGCAGGCACTCCCAGGCACCTGCAGGCCCTGAGGCCTACAAAATTGAGGCCTGCAGCTAATAGGTATGCATTTTCTTTTTGACCAATCAAAGGCCACGTATAATAGGTGTAAGAAATCGAGTGTCAAAATTTTAGCTGATTTACGAAGGCCTACCCTATACGCGGCCTGCCTGTAGCCAATTAAATTAGTTGCAGGCCTTGTCGCCCCACAAATCAGGGCCCACAAAATTAGGCCCTGTAGCTAATAGCTATCGATTTTCTTTTTGACCAATTAAAAGCCTAGATTCGAAAGGTTCTAGTGTAGATTTTTTTTCTGTGACGGGCGCAAGTTTAAGCTAATCTTTTTAACAAAAGACATATAGCTAAATAAGTTTTAAGATATAATTTTAAAACTAAAGCTTAAATAATAAACATTTTTATTATATATTTACTATAAATTTATTTATATAAATAAATAAACTAAATATTAATAAACAATTAATTAAATATTATAACTATAAATTATATAAACTACAAATTATAATTAACTTGCTAAATTATAATATAAAAACAATTTTTATAAACAATTAATTTTAAAAAAATATATTAAATTTAATAAATAGAAAAATATATTATATATATATAATATATTTAAATAAATAAAAATACTATTTATATATAATATACCTATTAAATATATTTAGCTACAAAATATTGCTATATAATAGTAATACGTTTTTTACTATAAAATAGAAAAAATTAGTTTCTAAAAAGGCAAGCCTACTAATAAATAAAAGCATACTTAAAAAAAAGAAAATTCAGCAATCTAACAATAATAAAAAATAGGTAAACTCCCACGATAAAGCTTTATAAACATTTAATAAATCTATAATAATAACAGCTCAGCTTTAAAAGCTGTCTTATAGCAATAAATCTCTAGCATTTATCTAAAATAAGTCATAAGTAACTAGCTTTGTTTAGAAATTTCAGGTATTTATAATTACTCGAAATTGCACTAAAATAACCTTATAATTAAACAAGGTTAACTTTTTGCTTAAGCCAATAGATTTATATTATTTTTATCTACTTTAAGCATTAATAATTAATATAGATTTATTTTTTATTAACATTTATTATTTTATATTATTATATATTAATTATAATATACATTTATTAAATTATTATAAATAATAATTATTAATATATTTTAATGTTTATTATAAATGTTAAATTAAATATTAAATTAAATATAAATAGCTTCATTTTTAAAAAGCAACAGCGAGGTTAAAGGTTTGCTAAATAAGGCTAGTAGAAAATCTAGAGAAACATAATTATAGTGGGGATATAATGTTAAGACCTTATTTGCTATAGGATAGCCCCTTAGTTTAAGATTGATGCACCGGCATAGTCCGTCGATGCTCATTTTAGCATCATTCCATAAGTGCATCTGTCTGAATATATAAGAAAACAGTGGTACGAAATGGCAAGCACGTGGAGTTTTATGTTGCAGTTATGAAAATTCCTTCTCCGCATTATTTGAATTAGAATGAAAGAGTTTTGGTTTTCTGGGAAGATCCGCTTAGCCAGGTTTGCCTACTAGCTCAAGTAAGTCTTTATGGTATTTATCTCAATCGGTAATCTAGCAAAGCGACAAACCCAACACCACCATGACCTGCCTAAAGACTGAAGTACCCTACACCGATAAGCTTGTCAGAGCATTGCGGCACATGCTTCTTTATTCTCGCGGCTCCGCGGCTTACTGAGAATAGTGAAATGGGGTTTACAACTGGGGGTCACGTGATCACTAGTCTTATGTATAATAGTTTCAATTTGCATTGAGTTAGATTAGAAATCGACATGCATTTCCCTTCTTCAATTCTGGCCTCTATGGGGTCACTTAAGCCTTATTGAGTGTGATCCTGTACGTGATCATCCAGTAGGCAGTAGGCCTCGAGAACTGCAGCTTCGCTGCAGTTAGTTGTAGTTGAGTTGTGGTTCTCGAGCTCTATTTCAATAGTCGTTATATAAACGCTGCCCTGCGTAGGCTTTCACACTAGAACCCGTAAAGGAACGAACTGTAGGCTATGACAATATCTGCCAATAAAGGACAAAAGCGTTCTTTTATCACCAAATACACTTGTCTCACAACTCTGTAGGCTTCCGTGGTGCGAATAGATGAGCGAGAGCACCGAAAACAGAGATGAACTGCGTGGTTTCTTAACAGAACATGTGTGAGATATTGGATCGATATATACTTACTGCTTGATCAAGGATTCGGCTATTCAAAGGCAACGCGATGTAGCTGTCGCCGTCATAAAACGCGCGCAGGAGATGCCAGAAGCTTCCGAGCTGGCCTTTTGAGAAAACATCATTGAAAAACCTAAAACTAGTAAGCATTTTCTTCAAAGGAGACTTGATAGAAGCATGTTCAAAGTAGGTACTGACAAAGCTTTATAAAGGCCAGCTGGATCGGGACGTTCTCGAAGAATCACGGGCTCGCCTGGAAAGCTCCGGAAACTGTGCACCACTCGTCGGGCTACGAATACTGGCGGGTCGCCAGGTTTCAAGATGACCTTTTCACCATTCAAGGTGAATTCAGCTCGCCCTTCGACGACACTGAGGTGCCCTGCATGATGCTACGAACAGCTCTAGACAACATTCTTGACACTGCATGGTGGATAGTATCACTACACCTTAAACCAATGGGGAGGAATGGGGAGAATTTCCTCGCCTGTGCACACTGTATCCATCGCGTACCGATTGACCGAATCCTCGGCCTCATTCTCGTCAATAGTAATACGCATCGTCATCCCCTAAAAACCGTTCAGCGGTCGACCAGACTTGATGACAATGGACAAGAGGCTGGGAAAGCGACATACCTTTCCTACACCTATCGTTTTCAGAACCTTCACCGAACTCATTGCGTTTGTTAGGAAAAGATTGAATTCGGGCTGGAGCTCTCCGAAGTGATAAAGAAGTGGAGGGAAAATACAGGGCGAAAAGGGCTGGGCCGTCGTGAGGTTTTATAAAACGGTGATTTATGACAAGTACTAAAAAAACCTGTTGCTTTCTAGCAAGCAAGCTCCAAGCTTGCAATGATCATTATGCATTGCATTTATGCTACTCCTTTACTGGTTTTAATGCTCAACCAAAATAATCAGGGCTACTAAAAGTGATTCTCGACGTGGCAATGTACTAGGCCAGCGCGCTGTGACACTATGGTCCCTGTCACCCCTTTAAAGGCTGCATGCATATAATGATGTGACATAAGAGGGTACGTATCTAGTGTCACCTTTGGTACCTAAGATATGCAAGGATCATCGCTCAGGCCTAGGGTTACTCAAGCAAGGCAGCGTCCGAACTCGTAGGCCGCAGTCCTTAATTGGTAATTATTTTAAACTGCGGGGTATTGAGACCAACGACTGCGGACTACCTACTGCCAGGGTTACGGATTACAGAGTGAACTGTTTCGACTGGAACCAGAGATCTCGCGTGATTCGCCTTCTTGTTTCCCAAATGCGTCGACCAAAGCAAGGGGTATTTTAAGTGAAAAAGGCCAGCCGGTTTCTTCGCTACTGTCTCTCCGAAATATGACCCGAAATATGACGTAACGCGACGTGGTGCCCCTGGTGAAGGATAAGGGCATCATCAATAACTTAGATTGGATGGGAAGTTTGAGATTTGGTTTCTCTTTCGTGTCTCAAATACACGTAGCGATAAGCCAAATCGATCACCGGATACGATAAGATTCTCAGATGACAGGGTAAAAGAATCAAAAAGTAAATATTAAAAGGTATGAAGCTCAAACAAGTACCTTACCGCCCACAAAGGACTGCAACCTTGAGTTGCTTATAAATCATCCATGATCCAAAAACACCATTGGCCGCCATGGCACGACAACTAAACCTTGGAGGGAAAGCACTTCAAATTGCGCGAGGAGACCGGGGCATCTATGTATTGCAGCAAAGATACCTGGGAGAGTGGATTCATCGCTATATAAACGAACGCGAGGATTCTGTTTTCCACGATGCTTGTACTGCTGCCGGAACCGAGGGTAAGTTTCCACCCATCTCGACCTCCTCTATAGCGGCTCGGCGATCCGCCGTAGTCGTGGTTGTCTTCAGGATGCTCGTATGTCCGGGGTCTATGAACTCGTAATCACCGGAATCTGTATTTAACGATTGAAAAGTATCATTGGCATTTGAATCCGTGATATCTGTCGAGTCTGAGCCACTTTTGAAGCCCGAAGCAGTGGTTGTCAGGATGGTGGTAATGGACTTGACCTTGCCGGAAGTTACACGGCCAATGATTTGCATAACCTTGGAACCAAAGAGACGGCTCAGAAACGGGAGATAACAGGAGATCGTTGCCTATGGTGCCTCAACATACACCCACACACCTGCATTGTAGTCTGCAACTATAATTCGAACTGGAATTAGCTTGAAACCGGATAACTGAAAATAGTAAACCGCAATATCAACGTACTACCGATGTTACCCGGGGTGAAAGTTGTTGTTTGAGAAGCTCTGATGGTACTAGCAATGCAGACTCTGAAGTAACAATTAGGACTGACGGAAGAGGAACAAACTTTTTCATATCAAGCCATATTGGGTGAGCGTACAATGAACCAACTAAGAAGGATAGAATCACGAGTAGCTTTCTCGGGTCAGGCAAGTGAAGATTGAGTACTGACACAATTGGGATAGCTAGGATGATCCAATCAATGGCCAGGTTCGTGATCGAGTTCTGAAATAGGGGTAGTGATTATGTATTCACAATGCGTTGCATTTTCAACACAATTAGCTTAGTTTTAGCAGAGAAGCAGACGCAAAAAAAAAATAAAAAAAAATCAACAACCAGAGGCATAATTAATAAATTTCGCGTTGAGCTTTTACACATATTAATTTCTATGCACAAGTGTTCAAATTACAAGAATTCATTGATTTTCCAGTTCTCAGTGCCTTTCAGGGGCTTGCGCGCCTCACCCTTGAGTGGTGTTGGTTGTGTTGAGCCCTCATCTCGGACCCGATTTCAGTTCCCCCAAGGGAAAGGAACGGTGGGAAGACAATAGTCAAGCTTCATAGGGTTCCAGAACTTGTCGATTGGTTCGCACTGGAATACAATCAGAAAAAAAAATATGACACCCCCAGACCCAGGTAAGCCCCAAGACAGCATAGTTGTTAATCTTGGTGTTTTTGACGTGGCCAAACATGCGCTTGTATGAGAAAAGAATAGAGGTTTTGATCAGAACAACAGTGATGGTGTAGTTAAGCTCGGGAAAATAAATCAACTGGGACCAAGAAGTAGGGGTCAGAATGAAGTTGACTCTGGCTTTGGCAACTTGGCAAGGACAGACCTTGAAGATCCACGTCACTCTCTGGGTGCTGGGCTAGTTCTTCTGTTGTGTACCCTTCACCAATCAAAAATCCAACTGGGAAGACTATTAGTAGGGTAGACAATTCAAGTGGTTACTTCTAGGCATTGAGTGACATCATTGTAACAGTTTGCAGGAAACATATGAACGGAAGCTATGAGAACAAAAAGTCTGTCGTGCTTACTTAGGAACTGAAAGACAAGCTGCACATATAGGAAGACGAGTGCTGCCATAAGCATATAGTCGTCATTGCCGAGTCCGCCTTCTCGTCTCCTGATATTGATCCGGAAGATGGCCAAGGCAGTCGCAAGGACAGTAAGAACGGCTGGCACAAGCACTACATTGACAGTGAGTCTAGCAATGCTTGTCGAAAGGCTTGCCATAGTGGATTGGAGAAAGGCCGAACAGGAATATAAAGCAGACTTATCAACCAGCAATTGCGACCACCATGGCCTGCTTTCTATTACTGTATAGATGGCCGGAACTTGTATGCTTCAACGAAGCCTAGATGGTAATTGAGATTAGAAAAAAGAAGATCGACGCGCTATTTGAAATATGATTATGTGACACGAGGGGCAACTCTCAATCAATATAAGTATGTAACCCGAGGGCTAAACCCCGTGTTTGTAGGATCAGGCTCTTCTTCAACAAGAACGGCGTTCCTTCGTGACCTAAGATGAAGCATGGCGACATTGACGATAGAACATGACGTAGAATCCGATATCTATCCGAACCCCAGAGAATTTGATCCCTTGCGATTCGAGGATGAAAGGAGATCAGAGCATGAGATCGCCACATCAGGCGATCCTGCCTCCACACGGCACAATTTCGTTTTCGGTGCGGGAAGGCGACTTTGCCAGGGTATTCATATCGCAGAGCGGTGCTTGTTCCTCTCTATTGCTTGCTTGATGTGGGCCTTCGATATCTCTACTTCTGATCCAGATAAGATCGATACAGAAGATCTTAGGGGAGGGCTGGCCATGAGTCCAGTCCCATTTGAGTATAAAATACGGTCCAGGGATGAAGGACGAGCAAACACGGTGCGACAGGAGTGGCAGTCGATGCAAAATGAATTTCTGCATACATCGACAAGACAATGGCACCGTGCTCCAGATGGCTTTACGTCGGGGATGAAGTCATATAATTAAGCACTGAGCCATGTGCGCCTATCATCGACAAGAAAGTTTCCACAGTGAGAAGAAAATGCCTGATCGGATGTATTATCCGGCTATTTTAAACAAACAAGTGATAAATCAAGAGATCACCTGTTCCTGTCCATTGTAGTTCTCCTCTATCAGAGAATTCGAAGATTGCGTAATTAACAATATAGCGTAGTCTAGGCTTATAGTTCTATACTGGAGTCCTACTTTAGGGTTTTGGTTGTTATAAGGAAAATTGGTCTATTGGAGATAGAAGGGAATAAGATTCGCGTCCCTTCATACCCAAAATAGCCTGACGTGGAAACGGATCATTCTCTAGGTGCTAATAAAATCGATTTCGGCTATCCTCCTCAAGCGCAGCAGTAGCCAATGTTAAGATCTCACAAGCATTCCGAATTATCAAATGATAACATCTTGGCTGACATCAAGTTCAGTTTCTCTCTTGCTTTAGCTTTGCTTCTGGCTTTGCTGTTGATCTCACTCGCGTTACCTGTAGGCTACAATAAGTTCTACGGTGGAAAGCTCTGCTACGTCGAACTACACTTCTTCGGAACTGAGGGCTACAGTCTGCTCGAAGTCATCGAGGAAAGGATGTTTGGGGAATTCCAAATCCGCCTAAGACAGAGTACAAACGGCTTGCCGGTCAATGACATGGTCCAAGGCGGTTGTTTGGAGCCTCAACTTCGGCACAAAGGTGACAATAAGTTTGATGAGAGAGCGCAGATAGGGCGTGAAGTCCGAACGTACCCGATCCAGGGAGCCAATCCTGTCACAGCATGCCCGCAATGTGCTTCAAGCGGCCATTCGCCAATATGCAATCACGAGAGCTTATCCTCAGTAGAGTCGAAGGCCGAAAGTGGCTATGATGAGATGAAGGTATGTCACTGTCCAATCTTTCATTTGAGCAGACAACTAAACGCGACATAGATCTTCACCCTGATTGGCACTGCGTCCATGACGGTGACGCTCTTGAAGTCCAGCCGGCCGCCAGAAGCTTTGCTCATAGGCGGAGTTGAGGGCGGTATGCAGCGCGCCCTTGCGCGTTCTAATGACGTCGCTACAGGCACCATGTATCGTGAGACAGTGCTGCGAGTGCTCTCAACTTTTCTAGACGAAATGTTCACTTTCCCCCGAGTGCGTCTTGGTTTGAGAAGTCCTCGCAAGATGGGACCTGGATTTGGAGATGTGCTGTGAGCTACTGAGAGGTGTCCGAGCGCAGATATTTCTGCGCTGAAGGGAGTATGGATCGGCGGTGATTCCTCTGATAGTGCGTGCCATGTTGCAACCTAAATGGCAACAAGTAGAGCTTTCATAAATGGTAAAGACTAGTTATTCTCTTGAGTTACAAATTTGACACCCCTGGCAGACTTGGTTTGTGATTTATCAGCAGCGGTAGCTCAGTGTGTTACTTGGTCAGTTCTCCCTAGCTAGGTAAATCTGCTTGATGTAAGACCTCATATTTATCCAAGACCTTATCGGAAATAGCTCTCTGTGCAATGTGCATTCGTGGTTTGTCTGTTGAAGTTCTTCCCGCAGGCTTTTAATTATGGCGCATTTCAGTACCTATTAACCCCAATCTTCCTTTTCTCCTCCCCCATCTTGACCGGCTTCGGACTCGCATTGTCGCAGCTGCGAGACTCTGTAAACTAATCGTGTACGTCATATGTAACACAGAACACTGACTCGTGTAAGACAATCTCCAGCATACGCACGGTTCGCACGGATTTAAGCGCTTGGCAAAGCAAACAAGCAAGGCCAGAAAGGGGCAGTTTGATCACGTTATTGAACATGAACTCAGCCAAGGTTGGGATTAAAATCCGAATACTTGTTTGCTAGTTTCTTTTGATGATTTGTAATGTGAGTGAATCTAATTTGACTTTTGATTTAATTTAAATCCATAGCAGCAGTTTTTTATCCGACTAGGAAAGTCATCTCTATCTCGGGCTCAATCCCACCTCTTAGTAAACCCCCTTCCAAAACTCCTTGATAGTTGCCATTTTCCCACGATTTTATATTCAATCAATTTACGAGATAGCCCTCAATGGACAATAATACATCTTCCAGCCGCCCGGACGAGTATCTGGAAGTCATTGATAGCCGAACCAAAGCAGAGTACATCCTTCCCATCCGCAACAACGCCGTCAAAGGTACAGATATCGGCAAGATCAAGTCGCCCGACAAGCTGGGTAAGAAATCAGCAACTGGGTTGAAGGTCTTAGACAGAGGGTTCATGAACACAGCATGTGTCGAGTCCTCTATTACTTCTGTGTGAGTGGTTCGTCACAGATTACACCACCTCGAATTTAACAGACTTCAGCGACGGAGACTTAGGTCAGATCAGATACAGAGGATATGATCTCGAGTACCTATACAATAATCACGATTACGAAGAAGTCATGCACCTCCTCATATGGGGACATTTGCCATCAGCTGAGGAAAAAGAGGCTCTACGGAAAAAACTCTTCGCTGAGCTCGAGGTGCCTCAATCTGTTATCAACATTATCCAAAGCTTCCCGTAAGTACTATCGTCTCGATAACAGGAAATATTTATCACTAACTCCAGGACAGTCGCCAATCCCCTACGCAGTCCATGCTGATCGCTGGCTTGGCTGCATACGTCGCATGCGATGAGAACATGAAGAAACATCATGCTCAACCAGGAGGAAGTTCTCTGGGCAGCATAGAGAACACAGATGCCGCCATTTTGCATACTCTGGCTGTCATGGCCACCACAACTGCGCTTGTGTACTGTCACAAGTATAATCGGCAATTTTCTCTGCCGGACCCCGACACTTCTTACGTCGGCAGTCTCGTGAGGATGATGGGAAAGGCAGATGGAGACAAGAAAATCGAGAACTACCTAAGCCGCCTATGGATGCTCTATGCAGACCACGAGATGACCAACTCAACGGCAGCATTCCTCCATGCAGCATCGACTCTGACAGATCCATTGTCAAGCACCATCTCAGCGACGGTATCGTCATACGGCCCACTTCACGACGGTAAGTTGTATCTGAACCCCTTTCCCTTCACTACAGAAGTTAAGCCGCGCGTTTGGTAGGTGCAATCGAATCGGCATATTGGAGTTTTCAACAGATCGGCTTTCCAGAAAATGTGCCCTCCTTCATGAACGACGTGAAAAGAAAGCGACAGCGTCTCTTTGGTTTTGGTCAACGGATTTACAAGACCCCGGATCCCCGAGTCAAGTTCGTTCGTCAAATGATTGATGACATCACAAAGTCGGCAGGGAAGCCAGTTCCTCTTCTGGACGTTGCTCTCGAGATCGATAACCTTGTCAGCACGGACGAATACTTCGTATCAAGGAAGTGGTCGGCAAATGCAGATCTTTGTGGTGCCCTTATGTACACCGCTCTTGGATTCGAAAGCGATATGATCATTGCCATGACAATGGTCTCTAGGGCATCAGGCTTACTGGCTCATTGGAGAGAATCTATGCAGCAAAGCCCAATAATTTGGCGGCCGAAGCAACTTTATCGTGAGCCTGCGCGACCTAGGGTCCCTTCGCATCTCTGAAGTTGCTCGTGTGAAGCGATAATCTGTAATCAAGCGTAGGAATTAGCATCCTGAGCGTTTGTCACGGTTATCATAACATCTTTCTGCCTTAATCAGTTCAGTTTGGACGAACCTAGTGTAGCCGATTTTATTTTTCAACCTTACAGTTTCATAATGCACAATTGGCAAGAGTGTCTACCAGAAATGATATCTTTATTACTATTGCACTCTAGAAACGGGTGTTCTTCATCCAACCTAAGCATTTGCCAGCTCTAAGTCCCTCACACGTCTAGATAATTGCCACTTTCACTCTCACTTATAGCCTCCACCAAGGACGCTTCTCAACACGTTGGTCCTCCTCAGCATCACTCTCCTTAACGACACGAAGAAACACGCTCTCCATAGTGGCAGCAGATATCGAATAACACTCCAGTCCCAAGCGAGCCTTGTTCTCCTCAAGCGTTTCGATGAGGTACCTCGTGAAACTCCTAGACACCCTAACATCACTAATATCATCGGCAGTCCCATCAGTGCTCGTCAACATCCGAGAAGGAACCTGGCTATTAGCCGGGACAACAAATTTCACCTGACCATTTAAGTGCTCTCCCTCAAACCGAACGCCAGTGAACATTGTCTGAGCCCACTTTGCTATGCCTTCCATTTCGTCGGGCGCCGACAATGGTGCAGAATCTAGTATGAGATCGACATGATACTCATTACTGTGCGTCTTACGCAGCTGCTCAGTAGACCCGATAGCGAGTAGACGGCGCGCAATGATAGCGGCTCGTGTGGCAAGTGCATCGGCTTCTTCCATGCTGTGCGTCGTGATAAGGACTGACCGTCCCGGCGCCACGGCCTGAAGAGTCTTCCAGAGCACGCGCTTCGACACAGCATCCATCGCGCTGCTAGGTTCGTCAAGAATGAGCACGGGTGGGTTGCCAACTAGAGCGATTGCAAGACTGAGTTTCCGCTTGTTGCCACCTGAGAGCTTTGATGCGGCCTTGTTGGCGTGTGCCGTTAGGCCTACGATCGATAGGGTTTGGGCGATGTCTTGCTTCATGTTTGGCACGCCTTTTGCACGTGCATAGAAGGCAAGATGCTCCTTTACAGTGAGATCCTTGTCTATAGCATCGAACTGAGGACAAACTGAAATTCTTGTCAGCATCAATCCCGGCAGATTAGTGAGTGTTGGGAATGAAGCACTTACCTCCCAGGTTCTGCTGTGCCAATCGAGTGTTCTTGTGCACATCTACATCATTCAGATAAATCCGCCCGCTCGACGGTGTCATCTCGCCACGAATTAAATTGACGGTAGTGGTTTTTCCAGCGCCGTTCGGGCCTAAGAGAGCAAGAATTTCACCTTGCTCCAGGCCAAACGAGACGTCATCGACAGCGCTGAAAGTACCGAAGCTCTTGGAGACATGCTGAACGCGGACAAGATCTGACTGCGAAGTCATGACTCTAGTTGTCTCGGCATCTACGTCTGGTCTTCCGCTTTGTAATGAGCTCTTCTCTGCGTCTTCAGAGATTGCCTTAGGCTTGGAGAAAAGATTGAGGTTGCCCCCTTCGAGCCACAGAACTAACAAAAACAGCCCGATGTTCTGAATGATGAGAAGCAGGATCGGGCCACCGTAAGCATATATCGAGCCAGGGTCAGTGACCGTTGTGGATCCTCGGCAGCGAACAATATGCGTGTTCAGACTGATCGCAAAGCCGCGGAGCAGATTTTGGATTGGGAATATCAATCCTAAACCGTAGGTCGTTCCGTCTAGAGCGACTTGCAAGTTCGGCGTGTTGTATTGGTTTGGAACCTTCAGGTGAGGAGTCAGTTGAGTTCAGCATTGGGATTAGGAGAGTTTACTTACCAAGAACGCGATAAGTGATACTACATACATCAATGCCATGAAAAGCACCGACAGTGCAAATGCCGAGGGTTGCGACCGTGACATGAACGAAACCAGGTATGTGAACAACGTGGCAGCGAGACCATAAAAGGCTTGGATAAGGAACATGTAACCGAGGTGAAACCAAGGAGCCTGTGGGGCAATGAGAGCCGTACATGCGATCGAGATGACAATAACGAAGATGAAGTCAAATAGCAAGTATGAAAGAAGGGTTGGGAGTGGCCTGATGCCATTTGAATACATCAGCGCCCTGACTTTTGAGCGCCTCTCATACGTCACGTAGAGTGAGAAGAAAGCTGGATATAGCGCCTGGACAAGGCAGAAGATAGTAATCCAGAAGACACTATCCCCGCCGGTTGGCGGCTGGTATTGCGAGAGAAGGGAAAGTGTGGCGTTGATCGCAACTCCACTGCGTACTTGATTGACGAGGTTCAACACTGTGGGAGCTGTTTGCCAAAAGCTCGCATCATACGCGATCAGGCTGTCATTCCCAGCCCACATCGCACCACCATACGAGAGGTTTGTAGTTTGAGTCTGGATGAAGTTTTGGAGAGTATTCCGAGTAGGCTCGACGAAGATGCCCTCTTCAGCAAAGTAATTAGCCTCAACGCCATACTTGTTGACTATTTTCGTAACGCTGGCGTTGGCAGATGGCGGCCCAACGGCAAAAGCCTCAAGGAAGAAAGGTTCAACCATTTCATCATAACTGAATGCTTGTACCAGTTGTCCGCACTCTGGCTGCATGTATTTGTGAAGAAAGGGACCTATTTGGGAAAAAAACAATTGATTAGCAATTACTCATTCAGGGAGCTTCAAGCTCCCTAGACAGGGCTCTATGAGGCTCCTATCATGTCCCAATAGTATGAAGAGTTGCTAATTTGGAAATGAATAGCACCGATTGCTTACCAATGAAGTGTGCAACCAGAATGGGGATCGCGAGGGCGGCGATGTACATCCACCATGTAGACTTGAGTAATATGATACGTTTCAGAAACAGAGCACGCATCTGCATCAAATAAATCTTGGTAACACTCGGTGTGGGCTCGACATCTTTTGAACGACTAGCCAGGGAATCACCGGAGGAGATTTCTTCTGTCTCTCTCGCAAGTGTATGGGGATCTTCCGCAACCTTTAGGAAGACGTCTTCAATAGTTGGGCCTGTGATGTATAGTTCGGAGTTCTTGGACGTCTTCAGAGAAGCTATAACCGCCGCGGCAGACGACGAATCTGGCGTTGTGCAGATATATCGATCCGGTCGCTCAGTCAGTGGGTGGTTGATGCTCGAAACATCCCCGACTTTTGGAATGTGGACACGATAACCACCACCATACTTGTTCTTCAGTTCCGCAGGTGTACCTTCGCATTTAAGCTTGCCCAGAGTGACGATGGCGATACGATCAGCCAAAACCTCGGCCTCGTCCAGGAAGTGAGTGGTCAAGATTATGGTGCGGCGAGCCCTCTCTCCGAGGATCACGTTCCAAATGGTTCGGCGAGACAAGGGGTCCAAGCCAGATGTGACCTCGTCTGCAAAGCATACAGATGAGCCGCCAACCAGCATGCAAGCGAGTTGAAGCTTCCGCTTCATGCCTCCACTGAGACTTCCGGCAAGGCTGTTCTTCTTTTTGACGAGATCACATCTCTCGATGAGTTTGTCAAGGCTTTCTGGGGTTTCGGCGTCGCCTTTTACGGCACTCCAGATTCGCAAGTGTTCATACACAGTCAGTTGATCCCACAGGACATTTTTCTGCGGTGTCACACCTGTGAAGCGTTAGGATGTAATGATCAAATGCACGCGAAGCCAATGAATGAACACTTACCAATAGAGTCAGTAGGTGCATTGATAGCGATCTCCCCACCAGTTGGGGCCTGGAAGCCAGCAAGTAAGTCCAGGGTAGATGTTTTTCCCGAACCATTCGGGCCGAGAATGCAAAAGATTGCCCGGCGGAAGATGGTGAGGTCAAGTCCGTCTACAGCCTTGACATTAGGTGCGCGAGCACAGCAGAAGATCCTTCTCGACCAAGACGGCATGTACCTCTTGGTCAATCCGGTTGTTTGTATAGCCGCTTGTGAATCCAGGGCCTCGGAGCTTGAGTAGAATTGCCTTCTCCGGCGGTTGTTTCCGTAGAATCGCGACTCAACTAAGACGGCGAACAACGGGAACCCAATGATCTGCACAAAAAGAATGACCCACAAGAAGTATGAACCTGAAAGGCTCACCCAATTAGGGACGTCACTGTTCTCACCGGAGATATCACCAAGACCGAGGGAGGTGAGGACATCATTTGACAATGCTGATCCCAGATCAAGGCGTATGCCTGCTATTTCGGCCTTTGTGACGACGCTGAAGAAGTATATATAGTTCATACTTGGGAAGAGCAAACTGAGAACGATGACTTGGGAGAGGGGCGGTGGGATGAGGAGATTTTCACTGTATGCTGCAAGGACAGCTAGGAGAAGGGGGATCAAAGCAACGAAAAGCGATCCAAAAGAGTGATTGCGGAAGAAAGCCGCACCAAAGACAGACGCGCTTGTAATTGACCAGCCTGTGAGTATTTGCCAGAATATCACGATGCCTGCATTCTGGGTGGGCAATAATAGATTCCAGAAAACTATTTCAATGTTAAACATGAACTGGCCCTAAGTAGGCAGGAAAGTTAATGAGGATACTAACCAGCTCCAAGAATGATCCACAATGGTAAATATAAGAGATCCATCGTGAGCACGTAGGCGAACACTCGAGACCAGGCCGCATCGCTACCCATGGCATCGATGAGAGCCGACATTCCATTCTCTCTTTCAAGGCAGATCATACTCGACACATGATGTGCAACCGGAACCATACTCAGGAAGAACACGAAGGACAATATGTATAGAGCAAGTATTTGAAACTCCTCCCTCTGATCTTTTTCGTGAATCTCTTGCGTTTCACCCGTGTAGGCTTGAATCTCAGGGCTGGTTAGGTTCGCAATTGAGTTGTCGATAGCTGCCTGTAGCGGAAGGATGATCGACTCAACGCCACTATCAGTGTTATAGACCGAGAACCCTATGGAATCGGAGGCGGGATTTCGTCTGATATTGTATTTCCAGCTCGCATTAACCGCTCCTGATTGCGGCGAGTCGGTGAAAATGACGGCGGCATGGCAAGGACTTTGACCATGGAAATCGACGGGGCAGGTCGTGTTGAGTTGACTCTCATCGTCGAGCTGGATAAGGCTGTGTGAACCAATGGTTTGCTTGAAGCGCTCGAAGAAGGGGGCGAAATCTTTGCCGAGCCCGGGGTCTTGGATGGTGACAAGGGGTTTTCCGGACTCTCCTAGACTATCGGATAAGGTTTTGATAGCATGTATGCTACCGATTCCGTAAGTGTTGGTGTCTTTGACAAAGTTCTGGATCTCAAGGAGAAGGACGAGAAACAAGATGGGGAGTATCAGGGCTCGTAGAAGGGTTGAGATCCATTTTCTCTTGATGGCGATTATGAGATTTTTCTTGGTGAGAGCCAGAGTCTGGCGGACGAACTTATGACCTCTCATAATGAATCAAGTAGCATTGAAATGATGCTGTTCATGTCGTTGTCGTGTCTTGTTAAATGGCGAGATGATCAAGAGCAGTTGAGACAGACAGATAGTAATATAAAGATCTTAAAGCTAATATTGAAATGAGAGAATGTCACACCCGTCAGCTGCGACAGCCTGCACGCAGCAAGGACAAATGATATATATATATAAGCCAGAATTGATCGTCGCGCATTATTGTTAGTCAACGTGCAACAGTTTGAGGGCCTTACTGGTGGTACCAACTCAATATTAGGCAGCCAGATTCCTGAAGTGGCTCAGTTCCTGCAATATCCCGCCATTCTGCACAAACTGCAGATACCTTCCCGATTGCATTTCAGGGCGCGAGGCACACTTAATTCATCTTCATGACGCCAAGGAAATTGCCCGTGTGTAAGGATTTCCCAATTACTTCAATAGAAGCAAGCAGGGTCAATTGGCGAATCGGCTCTCGGGGTTGAACCCGCTGTGGGCTAGTGTTGACGGATCGGAGGTTAGTCTAAGTACCCCCAAACATCAGGCAGCCAAATTTCCATGGTTTTAACAGGTGCAACCCAATTCCCGTATATTTACCCTGTACTTAATCTAGGTCTAAGTTCGCTAAACTTCATTCACAATAGTGATCTGCACGAGTAGTTGGTCAGCAATTGGGAAATCTCTGCTTTATTGACTTTATCATCTGTTTTTGGGCAGCCGTGTCCTTTGATTTATTTTTAGCTAAAAGATCTAGAGCTTGTTGGCAGCCGTCCCAATTCCCACTCGGCAGGCTAACCGGCTGGACCTCCCATAGAAAACAAAAAAAACGGACAGATGTTCAGAGCGAGACTCAGAAGGCTACTGATAGACTGGGAGATATCTTATTTACGTGATGCAGGACAGAAATATCACCAAGAACATAGAGGTTACATAACTTGATCTTCTATTAATGAACACTTGGTGGCAGCTGGTTGCCATTCTGATTT
This sequence comes from Xylariaceae sp. FL0255, assembly GCA_022578795.1. Lineage (NCBI taxonomy): Eukaryota > Fungi > Ascomycota > Sordariomycetes > Xylariales > Xylariaceae > Xylariaceae sp. FL0255. The sequence continues at coordinate 18,836 of MU388887.1, forward strand.
CAGGGTAGACGACCATCCCCTTCGTCTTATTACCTTATCACGACTTGATTATTCCAACTACCGTGTCGCCTTTATGCACTTTTAGTTGGCATATAACTACCAATATTATACCTCAAACTTGAGCTTCTAGTCTATATTCTTATACAGGTCGTCACACTCCCATTGATTCTATGGGATAGCGTCACGTATCAATGATCGGGAAATGTCAATGTATTGGTTATAAACTGGGAGAGAGAACAATAAAGCAGTGGTGAGGAATACACACGGAGCTCGGTTTTCTCGCCTTTCCTTTAAGGGTTCACTCGATTCGTGAGTACTATTCCGCTGATTAAGTATCTGTGATCATTTCGAATAGATGTTGAATCGACATATCCCAAATCGCGATTGAACGCCCGTTAACAATTGACGTTAGACGCAACTTCATGCTTTCATTTCTTATATATAAGCCTCTGACTGCAAGGAAGACATACTTTCAAATGTGCATCAACCAAACAGGGCGCATCAGCCCCCCCAACAGCACCAAGGATGTGGGTGCTCCAAATGCATAAGCATGTGTGGTGGTGTGTTGCAAATTGCGGAAAGAAGCGGCAGACCAAAGTCCTCGCTCAGATCTGGCACTCTAAGAAGGATAATCACCACGTATACAGAAGATGGGGATGCACTGAGGTGAGGGCCGTTTTGTTATCCTGACCTCAGGGCACAAGTCTTCAGGTGTAGAGACTAGAACCCTGACTACATGTTCCGAAGTTAATTAAGGGTGAAAGTTGGTGAGCATGGGCTCAGGTTCGAGAGCGCGCGAGGCTTCGGAGGGGTACCCGTAGTTGGGATCCAATGAATGCCCTGGTGCTCTCCACTGCACCATGAACTGGCTCAATTTCAGATACAAGAGTGCTACTCATGGTCTGCAACAAACACTTCGCAGATAACAGTGATTGCTTCACGGCAAGAAGCAATTGTTCTTTCCGTTACCTGTCCCTTTCAATTGAATAATTGCCTGTTACATTCAGATACATGCCGGTTGCTCTTTCCATGAGCCAGCCGTGAACTTCACATAACTGATATGTTACATTGTATTGATTACAGCATAAGCAACAATACAATCATGATTACTACCAGAGATCTAGTGAACTGGTATAAAGTCATCCCATTTAAACTACGCGCCGTGTCTCTCGGGGTCTGCTACTTCTCGGCTGGGTGAGCTCCGTGTTTGTGAACTCGCAATGGAGTATCTATGAATAGTGACATAACAGCCGCACTTTTAGCGAGTTGGTCTGACGACTCCGTGTGGGAGCCCTGTGCGAGTCCCATCCCAGAATCTCGTGCTTCCTGTATGATTCATTGAAGGACCAATGGCTTTTTGGGAAAAGTGATATTCCTTAAGTTCAATCCCGTCACGCTTTCAAATAAACTCCGACCCTTATCCCTGAAGAGATGAGTGATTCTGGCCCAGAGAAGGTGGAGGGAGATCACATAACGCAATGCCATAAACTCATGAACGCAATGCAATAAGATTGGTAAAAGCAATACTATAAACTCCATAACGGCAGCGCCATAAGTCCTGTTAATGCAGTAGCATAAACTCCGAAAACATAACACAACGCATTCTAGGAGCGGCACCGCTTAGGTACTACCCCATGAACTCTGTGAACCCCGTGAATCCAGTGCTGTGTTTCCTCAGATGACACTGCCACTGCCACTGCCACCCGTGGGCTCAGAAAAGGCCACAGAAGTCACTGCCCATAAGCCCCTGAACTCCGTCCCATATGCCCAGGGTATCGTAAAAGAAACCATCGCTCATGCATGAAACCCCATCCTTTGGGTATAGTCACAGCATTGCCCATCAACACCAGAACTCTATCCATCCTGTATCCCCAGGATACCGAAGAAAACACTGCTATCAGATGCGAATTCCGCACAAGCACGTGAAAGCTGAAGAAAAAGAAATCATAACCCGCAAACCCCGTGAACCCTGTGAAAGCAGCACCATCAAAGGGTCATGGAGCAGTAATAGACGTTCTCCGTGGGTTGCGTCCCCTGAGCTTAATGGCGTTAACCCCGACCTTTATCTCCGAAGAGATCACTGATCCAGGCCCGGAAGAGGTTGAGGAAGATCACAAGGATCCCAATCCCAGGCGCATGTCACCTTGCGCCAAAGCTCAATCTCTTCCTGCGTGAGATTGCCATTGAATCTCTGTTGCTCAAGGATAGACAAGGCACGCGCAGCATTGTAGCGATGGGAAACAAAGCTGAACCGCACCACCATAGTCTCCGGTAAGGGCCCGGGAGACAGTTGCATGTTCGGGTTAGTATCCAGTACATAATCGAGGTTATTCCTGCGCCATAAGCTCTGTATAACCCCGGCATCAACAACTTCTCTAGGACCAATGACCAGGAGGACGCGCGAGACTCGACCACCATTACCTGGGATATTGGGTCTGGGCTCATGAGGCGCAAGTCTGGTGCGGTTGAGCTTGATGACGGGAATCATCCCATGTGGCCCGACGCGGATCTCATGACGGTCCCTGGCTTCCAGGAGTCTGTCGACGCTCTCACGGTCGAAGAATTCTACCTTCGCAGCGCGAAAGTAGTTCCTCTGGCCAGTCTTGTCATCTCTGTATTCCATGGGATCATTGAGATTAGCGTGGCGCACGCGTCCAATGTTGTGCATGCTGTTCATCAGCATCTCATAGTCGCAATTGGCTGGCAGATACGTCCACCATGTGGCGCAGTTCTGGGACTCGGAGATGTTGGCACTGTAGTTGCCCGGGTTCCTGGGATCACCCCGATAGTTGGGGTTTAGGGGTTCACGGTACTCCTGGGGAGGTTGTCGCGACATGGTAGAGCCCAACTGTGTTGGTAGGAGATTGTGGCGCGTGAGAGACTGTGGCGAGTAACCAGAAGGGGATACGAAGGGAGATGGTCGAGGAATTTATATCGAGAGGCGGAGGGGATCTTGGCCCGCCCTGGCGCTCGGTACGAGTGTAGTAGGTCGTGAGTTAGTGTCGCGAGTAGGCGAGGGTTCTCTCCTTGATATGAGGGGCTTTTGGGCCGTATGCGTCAGGCTTGTGAACTGAAATGTTGAGGCATAAGTCTGGGGTAGCGAATGATACGAGGCTGAACGACAACGAGTCAGTAGGCTGCTTGACCATGTCATGGTGCGTGGAATTGAGAGTGGATAACCAAGGACGACCACAGAATACACCATGAAATAAAGTGGGATAAACGCCAGGTGCAGCTGCACATCTAATTCCATGGTGTAAACAAAGCACAGTCGCACGAGGAGTCTATCTCGTGAGATAACAGCGTACAGCCGCTCCATGGAACTATACCATGAAATAATACAGCGCAGCCGCACCGCGCTGTTATGCCACAGGTACACTGCGACAATACAGGCGACATGGTAGCCATGAAGTGTTTAGTATGGGCTGTGAAAGGCAACAAAATGCAACATCACAAAGAGCCCACAAGCGGGTGTAGATGAGGTGAACATGTGTACTTACATAGACCATGAAAGATGGGACTATTGGGTCGAGGTAAGAGTACACAAGACCAATGTGTTTAGGAGTGAGTGTGGGATGAAGGAGTGTGTAGCTCAACACAGATGGGGGAATATGTGACGAGTATGCTTGTGAGTATGTCCCGATACAAGGGAGAAGAGATGATGTGATGCTTGTGTGAGTATGTGTCTGCGCATGCGAGAAAGATGCGACGAATATGACTCTGTCTACCTTAGTGAGAGTAGATGAGATGGATGTAGGTTTGTGTAAGTGAGCGCCAGTGGTAGAAGACGAGTAATAGAAGAAGCCTTGAGTGACTGAAGGACGACTGTAGCACCCAAGCATAAGGAGAGTGAGTTTGTGTTTGTGTTTGTGCTTGCATGGAGAAGAGAGAAGAAAGCAGCCAGCCCACGAAAAACTCTTGACCTATTTATGCTCCTGGGAGAGCCAGCCCAGAGCCTGTGATCAACCAGGCACGATCCGATCTCGCAAGGCTGAGCCGAATCTTGCCGCCATCATCTAGCGAATCACGACGATTCACGGCATGCACGAGAACTAGCGCCATGAGAACGATGAGCTTACAGGCTGTTCAACTATGGTATCGGACGCTAGGGCGGAGCATGACTCCATTTCATGATATTATTTCCGTTTTGGGACAGATAACTTGACACCTGCGCACTGTTTCGTCCCGTTGAGGAAAGGTGCCTCGGGCCGAGCCGCTTTTCAACCGTGATTCATTGCCACTGGTCTGCTCTTGCCGTTGAGAGTGGTGATCTGTGCAGTGCGGGAGTGCTTGTGTGCCCCCGTGCCATAGGGGTCAGGCTTCTGTCCACAGATTATACTGACTTACACACCCATGATACAACATATTCTACTGGATGACGGGCTTATAGTTGGTTTATCTTGGACTTCAAGTCTTCCAAGTCTTATTGATAGTATCTTACATGAAGGCTAGGGGGTAGACAAAAATCCAAAGGTAGCGGACAGGTATCTAAGCGAGTGACGTCATGGTCCCCTTTTCGCGATAGCTCGGGAACAGGCACCCTACTATACCCAACTCGCTCTTTCTAGGGCGATTGTGTTAGTCTGTGGATGTCTGATCATAGTAGATTCATCTCTAACACCCTTACAGCAGATACGATGTAGTCAAGGCCGGGCCAATCACTTTCTCAAGCAGCATCATTTTCTGACTGTGTTTTACAAAAAAGTCTAGGAATGATAGATATATACATGAATGTCTGCCATCACTGCATTTGTATTTCATATGTCATTGATGTGTGCCATGTCCTCGTCTTACTGATGGGATTGTGTCCGTCTCCCGGGTGCGCTGCCCCAGAAAAGGGGTGTGGGGCAAAGGTGATTGGCAGAGAACTGATTGACCACCTCAGTAGAAAAGTTCAGCATAGAAAACAGTACACTGTGTGGCGACGGGGAATGTTGTTCCATACTAGCTAGTGTGACACGTCCGGCAGCCAATCGGAGACGGAGGTCCGTCAGGATGTTGAAAATCGACTCACTACGGCTCCGTGGTGGGGCCGCCAGTCTCCGTCTTGTGAATCAGAGGGTAAAAATGGCCTAGTCTATCAATGGGAACACTCGGCTAGAGCGGGAGGGATGAAGTCACTGGCTAATAAATGGACGTGGCAAACGCGCGGTATGATTGTATAGGCATTTGTTGATTGGAGGTTTTGGTTAGAGGCTTTCCTGGAAGCATTCCATATGGTTTCGCCGCTCCTAGAGGCCACACGCGGACTGTTGTTTTAGGAGTCCTCATTATGACATCAACCAACACTACATTTCTACATCAGGTCTGTCTAATTGAAAGGTAGTCAGCGAGTCGAACCCTGCAAGGGCAATCTCGCAATGTATCTCCCACAATTTTCTTGTATTTCCTACTTCTTGGCCGGCTCATTATTATTTTCCTTCACAGTTTGCGGTATATACTAATTGATCTGGAGGTCATGGCGCCGCAGACTGATGAATTGTGATACACTGAGAAACCAATGACAAGTCCAGTGTTGAAGTGGGCGTCGAAGGCTTTAGGGTAAACATGTCGAGGGTAGATTGCTCCTAGAGCAATAAGCAACAATGACAACGACATGCGATGGCATCAATTGGGTTCTGATGTAATTTTAGGCTAAGGGTCTCCCATGTCCAAGGAAATTCGGGCCATTGATCAGTCTGTTGAGATTGTTGGTAAAATCTTAACCCTATACTCTATATTTGAGCAGAAAGCAATGGAAACACCAACTAACTCCTTAGCAATATTATCCGAGATCGTGGGGATGCCCAATCTTCATAGAGTCTAGATAGAATCCTTCAAAAGGTTGTCAATCCGGACATACCATCTCGCTAGGTGGTCAGTCAAGTGGATATCATACCACAAAAGCGAAGAATATAACTCCATGCTCGTCATTCACCGAGATGCTCAAGCTTATCATGTGTGTCATGAGAGCAACTTCTATGAGCTAAAGACTAGTCGCTTGTATTACTGGTGTAGGGTGTATGCTTCTCAACATACAGATTTGGAGGCTTCGTTCACGATCATGATATTTAAATCCCTGATGAACTTCCGGAGAGCCCAGACGCGAGTAACAGATATCTAGTCAAGCTCTTCCTTCTTACTCTCCCCATTCTGGTTCATCACGCACAGTTCATTGAACTCGTCGGAATAGCACCTAAATCAAACACCCGAACTCCCTACCGCTTTGTTGTTTGTGGAAACCAAAAAACCGGCGGTAACTCGAAATGCACTCCAACCGCATCAAATGTGGTTTGCTTTAACCCATTTTAGAGCTGCTCTAACCTAATCGAGCGGCATTAAAAAAAAAACACGAACGTTTTGAAGAAAGCAAGGTGCTCAGGGCAGAGCGAAGGAAGGAAGAGTTCCAAGAGCGATCAGTGCCATACCAAAAACATTCCGATATGCCAAACAATCAGCTTCTAGCCACTTGACCAACGTACGACGACTCATGAAGCTCAGTCTCGATGAAAGACCGTTTGGAATAAAGGCGGGCGGATCTTTTGTGAACTAGAGCTTACCTAATCACACATAGCTCAACCCGGATCAACTTCGGGCCTGTTGCCGCTTATGTAAGTAGACCCTGGAACTTTCGTTCTGAGGTGCCCAGCCAAAATTCGATGCCCGATTTTTTTCCCTCTTACTCTTCGGCTGGCTGCGCTTTGCGCGCTATACGGCGTTCACCCCCAGAAGCGACGAGAGCTAAGCACGGTGTATCTATGAAGTTGTCCTTCCAGACTAAGACTTGAGCGGTCGGAAACAGACTGGTTGTCCACACTGGAAGAAATTCAGCGTCAGTCAGTGCATCGCTATCATGCCGCCATGTCGGTCTTCGGGACAGGCAAAACGCGGCACAGTGGCAAGGGATAGCTGATGCCCAATATGCCGCTTCAGCTGCGCACACACCAACATGACGGCGGCGCAAACTACTGTACCGAGCCTGTAGCGAACTGTCTGTGCATCGTAAGTCCCTCCTTACGTACTTGGGTATACGGCCTCTGTCAGCCGTATTCAGATACATACACACCCCCAGCATTCGCATTCCTCCCTATCTTTTCCCGTCCCCATCACCCCAAACTCGGATATTAAATTGGGCTCTTTCGAAAATATCACCTCAATATCATCGTGGCTCTCATTCCATCCGAAGAAGAACGACTGCGTTATTCATTCAATAGCCGCTGCCCTGTCCAGGATTATCACTTTTTGTGAGTAGACGCACTGCTGTGCACTACTCTGTGTCTATTGATCCTGGCATTGCATACATTTTCAAGAGTATCTAGGTACATGTTAGTTAGATAGATAGGTAGTCAGTTGGCAATAAAACACGATTTGATGAGCTTTCTTGACCGTGACTGTGCCGTGATGCCAGTCAGCCCTTGGCGACCTCGTTGCGACACCAGGAGTAGGACGGACAACACTGAAATGGCAAGAAGTATGTCAGATTCACGAAGCATAAACCTGGCGTCTCATCTAGCTGATAGGGTCAGATGCCATCAAGCAAAATGCCTCGCCGTTCGAAACCCAGTCAACACCCACCGAGACCATTTTCAAGACAACTTACCGTGGGACGGGCAGTCAGGAGCAGACAACTCATTCTGATTCCCCTTGTCTATAAGCACCCCGAGAAACATATCACAAAGCAAAGGATGTAAAACAGATATGAAAGGGAATTGATGACTGCTACAGCGTAGTGTCACCATAGTATTGCTCAGATTACTATCAAATTCACCAGCCCTAAGCTCCTCGGGAGAAACCAGACCAGTAAGAAAACCATCAAGATCATCCAGCTTTCCCAGACAAAAAAAAGTCCTTTTTTTCTTTTTTTTTTTTTTCAATATTTTGTTGCTTTTCTCATGATCCCAGATCATCGGGTACCACAGCTCGAGAGCGGATAAGTCGTAGATCATGTACGAGAGTGGCGCTGCAAGTGGAAACTGGGGTGTTGTTGCAGCATCTGAAGTAGTGAAGATGATCATAACCGTGTGGCAGTATTCCCGACAATCGACGGTTGGGTGGAGGAAATGATCGCAATTAGGATCAAAAAGATCTGCTAAGCCGAAATTCCATGCTGCTGTCGCCATACTTCTAGGATGTTGCAACTTGCCAATCAGCCGAGTGACTGCTTTGCGGAAAAGGTATCTAATGAACCTCTCTGCTCAAAGTGCGGAATGTCAAAGTGCGCTCCTGCTGTCGAATCGATGCAGTGCGTTGACATACGCCAATGTCAATTAGTTCGTAAGGGAATCTTCTCAAAAGGTCCTCTCTTTTGGACCACAATTCTGACAAACAAGGGTATTGATAAACACCAAGAGAGCCTCTGAAGTGAGGCTCGCCTTCGAGCCATTCTTCAAAGGCACACGTTATGATTGGGAATTTTGGGGGAAAGTCGTTGTGAAGTCAGTCGTTGAAGAGCGACTGAAGCCGAAAACCGATCCATGCTGCACCACCATCTGCCTTTTGATCCGTATACTCTACCGCATAGAACCTGGCCAAATGCTACCTGACCCTTCTGGCGGAAAAAAAGGAGAAGAAGAAGAAAAAAACGCCTGAACGCCGCATACCGTCTTTTTCCGATTTCGTCCAAACGTCAATATAGCTTAGCCTCATGACATCAGATGCGATGGGAATCTCGAATAGTGTGGAAATTTAGAAACGGATGAATGGGCAAAAGAGCAATCTGTGATCAGTACGATACAAATCAAAGACTTGATCCCGGCCGTGAATTATGTGCAAGTCGAAAGGGAGAGAAGGACCGTGCGGTGTATGAGTTGGTATGTTAATCATGGTCCAAAAAGTGTGCACTTTTCATAGGCTAAGCCTGTGTAGGTGGCTGGGGCTGACCACCCCGACCTCCTCGTCCGTTGTAGTTGTATCCGCGACCACGACCACGGCTGCCGCGGTAACCACCACGCGGGTTTTGGAATTGTCGGGATTGGTCGTCATTGGATTGACCTCCACGACCACCTTGAGGCCTGTATTGTCCCTGTCCTCGGCCTTGACCTTGAAAACCGTTGTTATGCTGTGAGAATTGTGTTGATGAGTCGCCATGTTGGGCTCTGTTGGCTGGGGGAGGGTTGGTGGCAAAAGTGTTAACCGGTCGGGGGATGTTCTCAGGATTATCATATACATAGAGGGCCTTGTCGATAGTGTGTGGGATAGGCTGGATTTCCGTGCCAAGATCTTTCTCGATGTTGTAGAGATTGTATCGGTCCTCCCAGCTGATCAAGTTGATCGCCAGACCCAAGTGACCATATCGACCAGAACGACCAATGCGATGAAGGTAGGTTTCAGCATTCTTAGGAAAGTCGAAGTTGATGACGACATTCACGGCCTGGATATCGATACCACGGGTCAGAAGATCAGAGCAAACCAGATTACGACATACGCCGTTACGGAAGTCGTGGAACACTCTATTTCGGGCGTGTTGGGCCATCTTAGCATGACTGTAGAAGCAGGAGTATCCTAGCTCGGTAATTTTCTTGGCAAGCAACTCGACACGGTTGGTAGAATTACAGAAGATGATAGACTGATTGATTTGCAACTTTGAGAAAAGCGTGTTCAAGCAGTGGACCTTGGACTTCTCTTCGACGAAAGCGTAATACTGCGTAATACCGCGAAGGGTGAGTTCGTCCATCAGATTGATCTCGTATGGCTTGGACATGTTTTTGTCCGAGAAATCTTTGACAGATAATGGAAAAGTGGCTGAGAAAAGCATGACTTGCCGATCCTTGGGGTGAAATTGCAACAACTGCTCGATGACTGGTGTGAACTCGACAGACAAGAGCTTGTCGGCTTCATCCATGATGAACATAGGGCATTCGCTCAAGTCGGCAACTCCCTTTCCTGCGAGATCCAGGATACGTCCGGGCGTGCCCACCACTATGTGGACAGCATCTTCTAGACGGACGATATCATCGCGGAGGGTAGTGCCGCCAGTAGTGACCATGACGTTTATGCCCAAATGCTTGCCAAGGGTCTTGCAAACTTGTGATGTTTGCATAGCTAGCTCTCGGGTGGGCACAAGAATCAAGCACTGAATCTTCTTAACCTTGGGATTAATGCGTTCGAGAGTTGGGACAACGAAAGCAGCTGTCTTTCCGGTACCGTTTTTGGCGCGGGCTAATATGTCTCTTCCTGTCAAGGCGACAGGAATCGACTCCTCCTGGATAGGTGAAGGTTTCTCATAACCGGCCTCGAAGATTCCCATCAACAGGTCTCGTTTCAAAGAGAAGTCCTCCCACTCTAGGCCTTTTGTGTTGGTGACATCCTAGGGCGACTAATTAGCTCCAGAGTTCCATGAGGCCGAGATGCCCGGTTCCTAGAAAACCTACCTCTGTTTGATGTCGGCTGTCTCTGACAGGAATATTCAGGTTGCTCTTCCAATCATTGCCGTCCGTTGCATCATTGAGTGTCGAAGCTTGGAGCTTCGCAGTTATTGAATCAGTCATGATTTCTGGTGGGGTAGTGCGCGCACTCTGGAATGGTATGAGACTTGCTGCGGGATGTTTGATGCACCCTACAGTCTGTTTCAAAGTAGTAAAGAGCCTGGGATTGAGTGAGTTTGTTCAGGCTGAAGCGAGTGTGACAATTTGTTTCCAGTCTTTGAGCTTTTGTCACAAGACGTGGAGTTGAATGAGGTGAGATGTACTGAGATCGTGTGAGATCTGGGAAGTGTTGGGTATGCAGTGTGGAGGGAAAGCAGTTGCGCCTGGAAGTTGAGAATTGCGAGGGGGGAGTGCGCACGGAGGGGATGTGTTGCCAAAAGCGGGTACCTGGGAGATGGTAACTGCCTAAGTTGACGAGCGACAACAACTGGGAAAATGCCACGAGTTGTGAGAGTTGAACAGGAGGCAGGTGGCTGAACGTCGGTTAGGCGGATGAATTGCTGTAACGCGATTTGCTCGGTCTTGTCAAAATGGCACTACAGTGCAAAATAGTGAATGTTAGCTCTACCTAAGCCCAACAAATATTTGGTGGCCATGCAATGAGTGTGCATTCCAAATAAGCATCCTGCACATGATCCATTTGCGCTTGTAAAAGGTAGCATGTTGAGAATTAGGGGCCATGTGTTTCGAAGGGCAGCTGGACATGCATCGGGCATATCCACAAAGCTTGCGCAAAGACAACACATGACAAGCTAGGGCTTTGTGCTCATGGACACAACAGAGGAATACGCACCTAGATCTGTCCTTCTCGCGGAAAGAAACTACCTTACGAACACAGCAGTTTGTATTTGAGGTGTATGCTGCCAGTTACAAGTATTGAGCATCGGCGTGTGATTTTGGTAGTGGGGGGGTCGCCAACGGAAGGGGTTCGATGGGGCTGGACGACGATCGGAGAGTCGGCGACGGTGGAAGGAATTGTGCTCGGCACAGGGTATCGAAGAATTTCGAGTGGAGGATTCGGTGAGGAGACGTTGCACGAGATGAGAAGGGCTCAAGACGTTGCTTAACAAGAATGTGCGCTCTTGTGAATATCGGAGGAAGTCGGGGAAATTGGGGCTTCACGTTCAAGTGTGCCTTTAGCAGCTGAGCTTTTTGTTGGTGACAGCTGCGAAATATGTGTAATTATGTGGACGTCGAGCTTCAAAGCTGGATGATGGGTAGATGAGTGACGATGATGATGATGTAGGTGGTGGTGGTGGTGTTTTAGTAGTGTGGATGTTGGGAAAGACGTTGAAATTGTTCACCAGCTACAGAGCAATGTGGATCAGTGGAAGGTCCAATGGAATTTCACAGTTACAACGCTACTTGAGCCCTACCTCTAGGTCTCTAGCGCCTTCCATTGGAGCCAGGAGTGCTGAAGAGACCCTTGAACCGAGGAACCTCTTTGCAAGTACCGACGGCGGCGCTGATTGGTTCATATCGCCAGAAAAGCGGCGTCTTTTGGGGGACCATCATTGCTGCAAACCGCTTATCGATTCTCTATTGGAAGCATGGGGTACAGGGTACCCATGTACCCGATAGATCGGCCCTGGTGCAGGAACGATGAACTCAATGATGCTCATCATTTTGCTGTTCCTTCCGTTTTGTCCATCCATCTAGATTTACTATTTTCAAACCTCACATATCTTGACCTACCAACCTGCATCTCTCCCAGACCTCTTATTCTATTAATACTGCTCATCAGCTAAGTCCATGTGTAAGTCATCGATATAGCCAGAATGAGAAAATGATTGTTCGAACGCCAGCTCTCCTTTATCCCTCGCGTCCTAATCTCATAAATTCCCCCGTCTTTTCCATAACGTCATCATGGACAGCCCACCAAATACCGTGTAAACCTGCCCAAGCCAACGAGTCTTTGAATTATTTCTCGAACCATACAAAGTCTGCACACTCGGGCTCGTATGCCTCTATATCTGACCCATCTCCTCGACAACGACGACCGGAAGATCATACGACAAAACACAAATGGCCCTCGTCTCCCAATCCCACACCCTACGATATCTTCGCCCAGTCCAAAGACTCGAAATACAATAAAGCGGTCTTCTACAACCTTGTCAAGATATACCACCCCGATCGCAACCATCTCTCTCCCGATTCTTCCATTCCAAATTCCGTACGTCTGGAGCGCTATCGTTTAGTCGTAGCAGCCAATTCCATCCTGAGCGATCCCGACAAACGCCGAGCCTACGATCAGTATGGTGCCGGGTGGAATGGGAATCGTACTTTCCAAGATTTGTATCGCGAAGCCGACAGGTCATGGCGAAACGGGCCAGGGAACGCAAGCATGAATGCAACGTGGGAAGATTGGGAGAAGTGGTATCGCGAAAGGGATGGAGAGAAGGCTCCACAGTCACCATTATACATGTCTAACGAGCTCTTCGTCGCCATGCTCTGCCTCTTCGTAGTCGTCGGGAGCATGGCCCAGGCCAGGCGTGCCAATTCTCACTCTCTTAACATTGTTGAGATGCGGGAAGAAAACCATGCTGCTATCAGTGATGACATGAGAAGGAGGCGCGACGAGCTGTCGCCACTCTCTGGCCCAGAGAAAATCGAGAGGTTCCTTCGCCACCGAGATAGCTGGAATATCCCCTCAACAGTGGACTCCTCGCGAGAGAAATCATCTGATTGAAGCATTTACAGCACTCGTCCTCCATGATGCGTCATTTCCCCATCAAGGCTGCAACCTCACTAAGAGGCGCGAGTCAAAAAGAACACAAGGCAATAGAACGCCTCAAAACTTAGCGAAAACCGTTGTGCTAGTAGCCAAGTTCGACAGATTTGATCCTTCATTCGACGGTGTGCACATAAGACCCTGGTCGGCTGAATCTCACTCGCCGAGACATCAGATACGGTATGTGCTTACATGGAAGGCATCCAACCAGAACGCGTGGAACATCCCTTTGTGTGTTGCCTGACGTGTTATAATCTGCCGCGGGATGCAAAAGAAGTATACATATTCAATGGCTGCGGTCATGATTACACTGCTATGATACGCGCAGGACGCTGCGACGCAAATACCCAGGTCAATCACGCGGCCTTTATTTGGAGGGCGACGGTCTAGACCGCGCCCATGCGGGCCCATATCGTCTGTTCTCCCTAGTCCGGACAATCGAGATATTCGGCGCTATACGAGCACTTTTTTAAGGTTCGAAATATCGTCCGATGCGCACCTCTTGATTTTGAGTTTTCTCGGGTCATTCCTTTCCTGTCTTACCTTTCTTTCTTCCCTTTGGATTATGTTTATCCAAGCTCCCGCTTTGTTTGCTTAATCAGGCACCACCACACTTGATCGACAAAAGCTGCCTGCGAGTGCACACCAACAGGGAAAGGATCATCTTTTATCGTTCGAGAGCTGTTTCATCCTGTACTAGTGTACCTACCGACAAACCTCTCGAGCTCCCTCACCCGACACCATCTTTTTTGACATCAAAAATCCCCGCCGTTAGCGACCATGGTCCTACGTTGCGTGTCGCTCCCCGCCTACACCTCCCACTCACATACCGTCATATTCCTCCACGGCCGCGGGTCCACCGCCCGAGAGTTCAGTGAGGAGCTATGGGAGCTTCGCGATCGCCGCGGCGAGTCTTTGCAGCACATCTTTCCCTCGGTGAAATGGGTATTCGCACAAGCTGACCAGAGCTACACGGAGCGATTCAAAGAACATATCCCCCAGTGGTTCGATATATGGGGCTACGACGACCCCGACGAGCGCCGCGAACTTCAGATCCCCGGCCTCAGGGAGGTCGTTCCCAAGGTTATCAGATTGATCCAAACTGAGGCCTCCGGTATCGGCTTGCAGAACATTGTGCTTGCTGGACTGTCACAAGGTTGCGCCACCGCCATACACGCGCTATTGAACTATCCGAAATCCGAAACTAGGGACGACACTCAACGCCTTTGCGCATTCATCGGACTTTCGAGCTGGATGTCCCTCGGCGCCGCTACATTGAAGGAGTCAAGAGAGCTCCTCAGACTAGAATACGGCGTTCCAAACGACGACGTCTACAAGGACACACCCATCTTTATCGGTCATTGTGCCGATGACCCGATGGTATCCATCGACCAGGGCAAACGGCTGAGAGATTTGTTGACGACATTCGGCGCGACGGTAACCTGGAAGGAATACCTAGGCGGCGGGCACGAGATAAATATGCCAGATGGGATCGAAGACATCGTCGCGTTTCTCAAGGCTCAGGGCTTACAGGCGACATGAAGCTTGGCGCCATCACCGCCTACTAGACGCCCCGCAAAACGTTTCTCGTACCGATTGTCCACCTTACACTGAGGGGATCCTTCTCCTTTGGTATAGTACACTACACTACCTCACCACCTTTTTAATGGAAGCGGTTGGCGTTTTGAACGAAGTGGTAATACACGGTAATTGGCATACAACTAGGAGATCAGGCGCACAACAGTAGTGGGATCCAACAAAATGAAACAGCATGAGCGAAAGGTATGGGATAGGCGGCATCAAATTTTCGATTTTCGGGAAAAAGAATATCTGTCAGATAACTTGAGCATGTACCTACTCTATACACATACTTAATGTCCCACCAGGCAGGCTACAGCTCGGTTCGGCGCTTGATTGTTGCTGTTCGGCAATAAGTGGTTTTCTCGATTTTCCTTTCTCGCTTGGTGCCGTTGGTAATACAATAAACGGGAACAGTCGTTCCATTAATGTCGTCATTCACGAGTGAGATCTTTGCGCTGTGACTTTGCTATGTCTAACCCCCGGGCTTTGATTTAACACCCAATTGTGCGGGATCGGGTAGATCAGCAGTGTTCCATAAATCGACTGGAATAAGTCAAGTCAGCTATTGATGTCAAAGCCTACGTTGTGTCATAGACCCATTACGCATCTTCCTAGTGGTTTGGTCCGATCTTGTCAATGTAGATACAGGGTTCTTCTACAGACAAACTTTTACTCAGACCCGTCGAGGATGCCCTCGAGACGTTGACGGCAGCCGACAGGATCTCACAATCTCGCTTGCTATAGCAGCATGATGATATTACCCAGGGTAAGCCAGATGGGTCAAGACGAACTTGAGTTCTGCCATTTATCATGTGCATCATCGGAATCCTAATCGTGACCAGTTATTAAGATATAAATAAGTCTCAGAATGGAAACCATTTACCATCTCGATGGTTCTCGGTGCTTAGTTGCTGTAATTATACTTGATCCTTTTCGGTTGAAACAACCATACCACGGGAATAGATCGCGAATCATGGTGGAATCGAACTAGGGTGTACACTGTATAGGTAGCTCTCTTGAAGAACTACATAGGTTGGTTTCAGAAATTTATTTAAGTCCAAATTCGTCTTCCTACCTACTTGAACTTGAAGGCTTAGAAGTACTACCGGAGGATAGGAGTTCTCTCGTAGCTGGCTAGGTCTTCCGCCCAGCCTAGCACCTACAAAGTCATGGCTCTGACCTGCAACTTGCATATCTTTTCTTGGGTAGCGATCAATCATTCATTTCGATACTCTTCGCAGCAGCACCGTGATTTCTGACGCCGGACTCGTAATAAGTGATACCTCCAGCCCGGATGGAACATGCGATCTCCACAGTATCGGAGAAAGCAGGTCTGCATGATGAAGAGGGGAAGTCGAAAGCTGATAGAAGGGGGCGGATCACTTCAAGTGAGAACACCAATTACGTCTTGTGCGTATGTATATACACTTGACAGGAAGAATACAGTATCGCCTGCTGGTTGTCAATCATTATCAGCAGCACGTACACCAACAACTTTGCATTCGCTTTCCATACCTCGTAGCGTGATCTGTCACGGTAAAGATCGACGCCGATATCACCGAGGGTCGGTAATAGCGGCTTAATACCTGGCACTCTGCCCACATCCTTCCTTTCCTCGTGGGCAAGACCCAAGCACTGGAATCGGGTCCGAGATGAGGGCTCAACACAACCATCACCACTAAAGGGTGAGGCGCGCGAGCCCCTGAAAGGTACTGAGAACTGGAAAATCAATAATTTCTTGCAATTTGAACACTTATGCATAGAAATTAATATGTGTAAAAGCTCAACGCGAAATCTATTAATTGTGCCTCTGGTTGTTGATTACTCTAGGTCCGCCACTTTGCTAAAGCTAAGCTAATTGTGTTGAAAATACAACGCATAGTGATTACGTAATCACTACCCCTATTTCAGCACACAGCCCCCTTTGCGCAAACTTCTGCGTCCTGATGGCATAACTGTTTTAAATATTTAATTGTGACTGAATACTTTATCTTGGCTAGGTAACAAATGAGTCACTAGGTGCCGGCATGTTTATTACTCAATATTCGCAGAATTATAGCCTTGCTAAGGCTTTAGTAAGGTCTATTTAAGCAGCAGTATTGGGGAGAGTAACCACCAGATCTTGTTCTTTGGTATCGATGTTTGTTGACTCTTGAATGTAGACCATGGCGAGAGCAGTAAGGCCTGTACCCTCCCTATTTACTAGTATATAAGACCGTGATCTTTGTGATCCTCTCGTTCTCATTACAGGCCACTGGAGTCTCGGGCGAAGGGCTCAATCTGGGACACGTGAACTATAGGTTTCCCAAAGTGAAAGGGTAATTTTGGTGCCTTGCGGTACCTCGTTGCGGGGTCGCTTTACCCTGATTCTTCATCGTTATTATTACATCTAGCGCAAGATCAGCATGTTGACAGCCTCTGCAATGGCAACTTGAAAAGTGTGTACGCAGTAGGCCCCCATCCCATGTACGGTATGTTGGACCCAACTTAGGTTTGTAATTACCTACATAATTACCACGTTGATGTCGGACATACTGATATAGGACCCATTCAACGAGGCTGATTGGGGCAAAACAGGCGACCTCAATCATCTCGGATTTCTAAGCAGGCAGCCATTAGCGAGACCATGGACTCCGCAGCGTGGAGAGATGCCATGACTCAACCACTCGCCCCATGGCAAATTACTGATCGAAACGCTCTTCTGGGCTTGCCTGACCTTTGTCAGCAGTGTCTAGGCTTGATCCGTGGTATTAGCCCTAGCCTTCGCCCAAATTCGGCCATCTCTGGGCTCACCTCCAATATTTAATTACACAAGAGTACCAATCTCTCGTGAACCTAGTAGACGTCTCCGCGAACTCGATCCTCGAGTCTTTGGAACAACCGAAGGGTGAAGAAACTGTCGCGGTTCACTCGGTATATCTGAATATATATTCCAGCGGGAGACGAGGATCAGAGGGTAAGATAAAATGATAGCAACCCGATCATTCGGGCCTTAAACGCGATAATCAGCGTCAATTAAAAGAAAACTATCAGCGGAATAGATATCAAATAATGAAGAAACTTGATGGGGACCTTCGTCGTGTATTTCTCTAGGACGTAGGAAATCTATTTAAACAGATTTAGATTTCTCTATTTGGCCTTGAGGATACGGAACTGCAGCTAAGAAGGACAACTTCGATCAAAATACACGAACCTGTCTAACGAGACAGCCTTATCAGAGAACACGAGTAACATCTTGTGAGTATGTATATCCTTGCCCGGCAGCATACTCTAACTCCGTCGTTTATTTTACCTCATTTTGAAGACGTCCCCTGCATTGACATAGATTACGCTACGAGAATGACCACTCCCGGGCCGAACTACGTTTGATCATTGTTGAGAATTTGAAGCTCTGAAGATGAATGGGCAGATGTTACGCAGAATCCGGTGTCCTAGACACAGTTCCGCAAACATACATTATCCGCACTTGCCTCCTATATATGCTCCGCGGGGCCCGTAGGTGCATTTTTCCAGACTCTCGTTTAGCTATCTTTTAGACTCGTCGGGATCGTGTTCAACCAATGTCAAGAGCACAGTGTTCCCAATGCTCTGTCTCGACTGAATACCCATAGACCTACTCACGGAATGCGGCCAAGTTTATTACCAAATATTTGCTGAATTACAGTCTTGTTTATTAGAGTGTAATGAGGTTCGATTAAGCATATACATGACGTAAGAGATGTTGATGGTATTTATAACTTGCCATCCGTAGTGAATTGATCATTCAACGTAAAACGCCGAATTAGAAGAGATCCCTGTACGAATCAGCACTGCTCGACGATCTTGAAAATAATATGAAGCAGAATATTGATAGACGCCAAACTGTGTCCGCGTGTTAGCATAGTAAAGAATCTCGTTCGGTGTAGAGTAGCCTGGTTAGACTGCTTCGATGAGGACTCGGTATGAGTGTTGATGGTACCACCAAGAAAATTGGCCTATGGTTCTACTTTGTGATCTTATTAACCTAGCAACTCCACATACCAGCTCAAGGTAAGTAGCCTAACGACCCTAACGGGCGTAGAAAATTATTTATTCGCTCGTTCTCCCCGCCGTATGTGAATATATCTTCCTTTGTTCTCATCGTGGAGGTATGGTGGCTGACCATCTTGTCTTCTCGCTAGGTAGTGCACAAGGGAATCGCCTTGTTGGCGGACATTTGAAGAGAAGTTTTCTTCTTACATAGCCATTAGCCATTGTGGTTGTCCTATCAAGCCTAAATTTTTATCTAAAAAGTAAGTCTCTTGACGTCGGGGGGTTCCTTACTCAGTATTCTTCAACATTGTGTCACTATCGCCAACCTAACGCGATTGGGGCGGCCAGCGGGAGGATGGAACAACATGAAGAATCTTGGCATTATTTCCGAGTACCTCGTAGCGATGTCATGAACCCCGCAAAGTCATGAAATACCAGTACTTACCTGGGCGATGTTTGGCACTCCTGGGAGGAAACATGGCTCTCAGGTCTCGCGGGTATTTTCCAGGGATGTGGGAAGGTAGTGTTAGTTTATGCGCTTCTGGGGAGCAAATGACGATCAGAAAACTTAGATGAACAACAATGTCTTACTACTTAAATCTTAATTGAAAAATTTTCATTGCGTGATTTGAGTACATTTGCGAATAGAAGTAGAAGTATATGGGCACCATTGCGACCAACATCACCCTCGACTATGTAGGTGTGCAACGCTACCTTATACCAACTCCGATAAGAGTACTAGCATTCGGGACGCACGCTGAAAGTCTTCAAGTAGTTGCTGCTGATGGTATGGCTCAGAGTCAAGATGGGGCTCTCCTACGGTGTAAAGTTTCTTATATATGGACTTCGACAGGTAGATGGCGGTCTTGAAGTAAGGGTTCATGCAGTTATTTCTTGGAAGTTTCTGGTTATATGATGGGCAAATCGAAATTCGGGATATCTTCTCAGAGTCCTTGCTTTCTAGTAAAGAATCCAGGTTATATTTTGTGCGTGACAATACTGTAAATCTTGTACGTCAATGTTCTTCTTGTCCTCTTTAAACCTTATACGAATGTGTGCGGTACCCGTTCGGTGGAATATCATAAAAGTGCCATGCTTGCAACAAGGATCAATGTCGGTGTTGGCACCGACGATGGAGTTTGTATCGGGATACAATATCCCCATAGCCCCTCTGCCAGATACTTAAAATGGAAATGCTTAACGTTCAATGAAGCAGGGTAATACCTCACAGGAGTTAAAGCCTTTCTGCACTTACCAAGGTGATGAGGACTGCTTTGTGGTCGTGACAAAATGCAGAGACATCGAAGACCTCAGAACACATCTCTTGCCCCATACCTCTGAGACACCACTGAAGATCCATATTACATGATACCAGAGGAACTCAGAGCTGGTCATAACTTGGACGAATCTAACCGTCTTAGAGACTTTGGAACCTGTTCTTCTCTGATGGCTGTGAAAGGGAGATTGAACCTGTTTTAGCGGCGGGGGAGTGCAATGGCTGATAATTAGCAGGTAGGCAAGGACTTCTCAGCTGGATTGACACAAGCTGGGAGAGACAAGACAGAAGGTAGGAGCATCCAATATGGATTCTACACACAATGCTCTTTCCTACCTTTGTACCCCGTTGTGCGTTGATTTGTCAATGCAGCGGGCTCTGTCAGATGTCTCCACCTGGTGCAGTGGTAATGACCCATGAGGGCCTCGGGGCCATTGCCCTCCTCAAGGCATTATTGCCTGCTGGTCCCACATCCCTTGTTGGATGTAGAAGGAACTACCTACCTACCTTAAGGGGATGTATGTCTGGGTGGTTTTCTTCCTACCATCACTTTTCTATCACTCGCCTGCCTGCCTTAAGAGTTCATGGATCAGTGTTCATGTTAACCTCGCTCCTAAGTCCCACAATTATTGCGCGGGTGAGATCAGCTCGCAATATCCCGTCCTCCCAATCACTCGACATACAAAGGCATGCTCCAATTTGAGTAGGACATTTTTACCCTTAAAGCTCCTTGGACCGCTTCGAAAAGACCGTGCCGTTCTCAGCCGATCCTGCTTCCTCATCTCAAGCATTGATCAATTGAGATACAACCGACTCCATCTTACTACAACATTTATCGCGCGTTCCTGACTTTGTCATCTCTGCCGACAAACAATCGCACCCACAACGCCTACCACGCCCACGCGCGATAAGAACCAACATGTCGACTACTACGGGCACAGAGGAGCCATCTGGCCTGGACGAAGTGAAGTGAGTTCTGTTCATTGTCAAGTTGCGACACACTTAGATTTGGACATTTCGACTGGAATGGGTATTGATGCTTGGCCTAGTCAGTACCGCGAGAGCCTTAGCCGACAGGAAAATAGATCTTCGAGTATACTCAGCGTGTCCAACGAAATCCTGACGCACATTTTCGATCTTGCCAGAGGACATACGGGCGTCATCCACCAGTTCCAGTTCTTCTCTACTTTATCGTCGGGTGATGTTAAAACTATCAAGAATCTCAGATTGACCTGCCGTCGATTTCATGACATGAGTTCGCATCTGCTTCTTTACGTCGTGGACGTTGACTTGACGCGTGCATCACTCACACAACTTGACCTGATTTCTCACCACCCTCTCTTGGGTAAGGGTGTCAAGATAGTGAGAATCAACATGGCGCCCTGTTACCATCCTCTGCTTGCAGGTGATGTACAAGCTCTCGCTGGATACCAGGCTGCTCTACTGCGCCAGAATCTGTCCTTTTGGGATATGTATGGACATTTTAAGTTTGATGACAATGACAGTAAATCTGATGAATATCAAACCGCGATCACCAAGGCTCTGCCTTTGGCTGAGCTATGGGAGGCAATAGCCGAAGAAGGGATCGATAGCACTCGAACTGATCATATGATGCTTTTCGAAGCCCACCAACGATACGTACAACTATTTAAAGAGTACAGAAGAGTTTGCGCCTCCTTCGCCCCTGCTGTTTCATCCGCCATATCGCGAATTCCTTCTGCAAGAAGTATATGGTTCCGAGAAGACAGCAAGTGGTTATCAACGTTGACTGGCGGATTCGCCCCCCAAGACTTGCATGACTCTGGCAGTATTGCCCGTAAACTTGATCAGCCAATGCGTTGGGAAGAAATGAGACGCTTCGGCGCAGAATCTCCGCCATTCCACCTCGTCGCCGACCTGCTGCTTGCACTTCAACAAGTCGGCGTTCCCTTAAGTAGTCTAGACATTGCGACTCCACCTCCCGTGCCACTGCCTAGCTTTATCGGCACGGATGATCCCAATCCTCTGGTTTCCGCCACAGGTGAGCTGCAACTCCAAGAGTTCTGCTTTCGACCAAGCCTTGGAATCTGTGACGAAGACTGGCTGCGAATATCACCAACTGAATGGACACCCTTCACAAGCTTTCTGTCCAGTATTCTGCAATCAAAGTCCCTCACAAGTATTGAACTGGGCTTCCACTTTCTGAACCTCGACGACCCTCCACCACGCCTCAGTATGGCGTCTCTTCTCCTGTCCCAAACCTGGCCGAACCTATTGTTCTTGGGTTTCAGTGGTCCTTTCCATATGGAAGAACTTTTCACTGTCGTCAAGGGTCTCCGATACGATGCTGAACTTCACTGGGGTGGCTACTTGATGAGTGGCTCCTGGGCCGGTGTCTTAGACTTCCTTAGAGAACACGGGCCAGCACATCAAACACTTGGCGATGTGACAGCATCAATTCACGGACAGGAATGTGACGATATGGATGAAGAGCCGAGGAAATTCATCTTTGATGGGGGGTTTGGAGGTGAAAGCCAGGCAAACCATTATATTCGAGGAGACGTGACTGGGAATCCCGTGAGACAGTGGGAAGCTGGCGAGTTGGTTCTTCCAGAAGAATCAGACTTAGATTCGGATGAGAACGGCTATGGTGATGGAGATGCAGATCAAGATGACAGCGAAAATGGAGAAGACGATGGGGAAGACGATGAATGAAGGCTCGGCCGGCGAACAGACACGCAAAGTCCCCGAGGTTGTGATCATTGGTCACATCTATGGGACTTCCTCCGTCTCTCATCCTCGGTGCTTTTAACTTGCTAAACAACATTTATTGACTAGCCAAAGTCTTTCCTGTCGCTGAAAGCTGAGCGACTTATTCTCACAATGCTTCCGGGTGTGGGTCGCCAGCGCACCGGCAGAGAATATCACTGCTGTCAGCGCTTGCCCGCTTTGATATTGGTCGCTGTACTGAATGGGTCGCTCACTCGGGATAGTAAAAGTGGGTGAGGGATATCTAAGTCTTATCACTTTGCCGATAAGGCCTTCTAGTTCGATCTGCGTTCATGGTTGAGGAAAGCCCTATAAAATTTGGTACGGGATCTCATAGGGACATGCAGATAGAAAATCGAAAAGGCGAGAATACCAAGAGTTTCGTTGTTTCAATAATGGGCGTGTGTGATCTAATACAACATATCTCGGACCATTTCCTACACCACAGGCTTTGGAGTATGTAATACCAGGAGTCTTCAGACGTCTTGACATTATCAGATACATGAGTTGATCGTTCGATCCCGTCACTGCACTGGCTTTGGATATCACTATCGCCACTGTCCGGACTATTGAAAATACCCAAACACCGCACCATAGACCCGAACTGATGCCATCGATGTGAAGGTTTCCTCAGCACTTACCTCGCCACCGGGGAGAGAGAAGAACCAGGTGACTCCGTCGTCCCCTACCCAGTCTGGATATGGCGTCCGGATGACTTTACGTCTCTGTCTGGTAGGGCAAATCTGATAGGGAAAGTCCCAAATACGGTTGCCAAAGCTTCGAGCCCTGCGGATTTCTATATCAACAATTCATCATTTCTACCTAACGTAGGCAACTTGTGGTCATTGGGATGAGGAGTTACTGTCCTATTGCTGGCTATATCAATGATGTGTAAAGCTATTCTGATCAGAGGTTATTTGGCACTATTTTCTATGCGAAAGGCTCCTCTCAACAGGCTCAATACTTGAGCTCTCGCGTCCAGTGCCGATTGCGTGTGTTGACTTGAACTTCCGAGCGGGAATCTTAGCCTGTTGTTTCACGTAAGCATACACCCTGGAACAAGAGAACTGGGGACCACAAACCAGAAAGAGTTCATCTATCTCCTATAACTAATAGTTAGCATGTGTATCCCACCTGGTTCGAAGGGGCATACCTCAAGTGATCGATCCTATAAATAACATTAGTCGTGAACATCATTTTAATTTCAAATGCGTACATACCTTGGTTTCTGGCACACAGAGATAGGCAAAGAAGGCGCAGAATAGTGCAATCCCACCGAAAAGCCACCCAATATTGACAGATATAGCGTCAAGCAGATAGGGAACGGAAAAGGAGACAACGAAAGCTCCGATGACGCTAGAATGGGGTTAGGAACAGTAGATTATGTGCGTATGAATGACGTACTTGATTCCAATAGCCATCCCTACTGTCTTTTCTCTTACGGCGGCTGCCGGAAACTCGGACATGATCTGGAATAGGGTTAGAGGGGTTAGTTTCAACAGACACAAGTACACATACCGCATAAGAGACGGGTGGCCAAGTTCTAGTCAAAGTGATTAGTGAAAGCCAAGAAATACGTGGGATGTGCACTGACCCTGTAAAGAAGAAGATGAAAAGGACGACGGAAGCGACGAGCCCCCCGGCAGTCGCCGATGATGGATTATGAATGCTCCCAAGACCCGAAATCAGGAACAAGAATAACACTTGCGCCAATGCACCGAAAATCAATAGGTCCCGTCGACCGTAAATGTCGCTGGCAATCATACCAAGCAGACACCCGACCCAACCAGCTGTCGCCGAGGCGATGTTGTAGTCGAAAGCATGTGCACCTAGGCCTACACTCGTGTAGAAACGAGGCGAGTCTGTGAATTTGATCAGTGACTGCAATTTGGGGGCCACGATGCCACTCACACTGCGAGACGAAGCCTTGCCCGGTGAGCTGTTGCAGTAAAAGAATTAATAGTACGAGCGTCGTCCGGCGTAGGTTGGCGCCGCGCTATGATAAGTTAGTACACGAACTTTGGGGTTCGGAAGGGGAAACGTACGAAGACATCAACCCATGGGGCTTTCCCGATCTTGTTTTCAAGTGCCATTTGGATATCATCCAGTTCGGCGTGAGAGCGACCGGAAGCGACGTCTGCTCGAGGTCTAACATAGTCAAGACTTTTCAAAGCGTCTTCACGTCTCCCACGGCTCAAAAGCCATCGAGGGGAGTCGGCTGATGTTCAATGTTAGAGATATGAGCAGCTGTCTGCGAAGCTTTGAATAACTCACGGACTAAGAGAAGCGAAAAGAGCACAATAGCAGGTGGAATAGCTTGTACCGTGATGGGGATCACCCAGCTGTGTTGGTAATTAGCAAGGTAGCCAGCACAGACGCGGATCTAAATATCTGGGTTGCAGCTGATACTCGCAGATCTCTTGTTCCGCCAATGGACCGACGATGCTGGTGAGTACTCACCCTTTTCTTTCCTGCGCCGTCGAGAAGACCCGGTTGACACCGGCAGCCGTTATCTGTCCAACTTGGTTGTACAACTGCAACGATCCGACGACGGCACCACGCATCGATTTTGGCACAATCTCGGCTTGGTACATGCTGTCTCGCTTAGATCAATACTGAACTAATTTGTGTTTAACTAACGACGCGTGACTTACGGGACGACGACTTCTGACACGCCCACGCTGCGAATTATTAGCTGTGGTTGATCGAGCATGTGAGTTGCGAATGAGGCAGCAGTACCTAAAATAGATGATAATTCGGCCTACGACGAATTGAGCGACAGTATAAGATGTCGCCTCAATCGCCACACCGGCAAATGCAATAATACATGTCGCCCAAAGCATGCGACGATGGCCAAGATGCTCTGTAGGAACAGACGCAGCCTGACATCATCAGCTTATCTGCGACGTACTTTTCGACAGAGATTCACGAATCGAGACCTACAAGAGCTCCCACGATCTTGCCAGCGAACCCTATCGAACTGATGAATGATACCCTCGAAGCGGACAAGGCGTACGAGCCGTCTTTCATGGGGTCTCCAAACTCTCGAGCGAAAGCAGGGATGCTTTGGACGCCGGCAAAGCTATGCACATTATCAGCCAAGGGCCGTCATCGTCGCACATGCACTGTCCAATCTCACCTGGTAGTATCATAGCCAAACATAATGTTCATGAGCGACGTGATCTGCCAACACATGAAGAGCCGCCATGTCATGTCTTTGAAGACGCGCCGAAACTCCGCCGGGCTATCTTTCAATCGCGTAGTCGTGTTCTTCATGATCGGCGGTGACGGGGATGGTTCTGGCATGTCTGGATCCTGCGACAACAGCGGATCACTGGGAGACCAATCCACATCAACGATTTTGGGCCGCCGAAAGATAGATAATAATATAGACATTGAATAAGAGGGTGCATTTGTAACGATGCAGAGGTTCGATGACCTCTCATCTCTTCAGCAAGGAGTCAAGGACTGACGAATGGCAATGGATAATGACAGGGGTATGATCGGCTCTTCCCCACTTTCTTCTCAAGCCACTGTTACAGCATAGGACCTTCCAGAGGTCCCAGGCAAATCATTATACCCAATTCCTCTGACATCATTTCTATCCGAATTGCGTCATTTCTCAAACTCATGAGAGCTGCTTATAGCACTGTACTGTTCTGTAATTTTCCATCTTTTCTCGTTTGAGTTGATAGATATGATTGAACTTGGCTCTTGTCTTATTTTTGTGGGGTAGTAAGGGGGGGGATTTCAAACAGTAGACTCGTCAAGACTCATCAATAATGTATCCTGTGCTGACTAGCCTGTTACGGCAAGAAGCACCTTTCTGCCAATTCACGAAGTCACTTGTTACCGCAGTAGAAGTGCTCGAGCGGTAGCCCCAATCAGACAATTGGGAGCGTAGACTTACTTGGTTAGTCTAGGGGTTCCAGAAAATGCGGTACAAAAGCCCAATTGCGCAACGATTTTCCCATGGTATCCCTGCAACATATCGAAGTACTCCAATCATTTAGCAGGGCCATAGGTCAGATCGGCATAGTAGATGCTCCCGTCGTTGATTAGTTTCGCAAGCTTCTAGACAGCAGACGTGATAATACCAAAGTTAGTGGCGGCGCTACGTATCACCTGAAAGAGATCCGAGTTCGAATCCTGCGACACCTCAATGAATTCCCCAGCAGCTGTGATGACTCAAGACGAAAGGAGTGAGTCCATGCCGAGAGTGTCTTGAAGGTATACGATGCTCGCACTGATGTAGCTCGTGCTATTGCCTGCACCGGAGGCCTCACAACAGTCAGTCTATCCCGCTCGGAATAGCAGTACTTAGTTGACATACTTCGAATCTGAAAGCCTCCCCCGGTGACTGCCGCAAGAACCAGACAGATTTTAGCGTCACCGTCGATGACGGCAGTATGACGCTCTTAATCTACCAAGGTAGTATCCGGATGACTTAAGTCAATGGCCGGCCAATTTTACAGTTTCCCCAAGGTTGTGCCGAAGTTATGGCGGCCTCCTGTCGCAAGAAGCACGTTAGCATTGTTGGCGGCTTTGATCTGGGGAAGGAGACTAAATAAGGTGAAGTCAGATTCACAGCAGTTGTAGAGAGCACTAGAGAGTCGGCAGACTCACAATAGAGGCGACTTCGTCCCCGCCACAAGGCATGACCGTAGCACAGGACCTTGGCGTGAAAGGGATAGAAGCGGGCATCCCGGTGCTCTCGATCTTAGCAGGGAGAAAAAGACTCATGCAGAGATGCCTTAGAAGTCGCGAGCCTAGCCAATTGAACTAGACCCAGACGACAACTTTCTATGAAATTGTAAATGAAATGAAGTAAGATTAATCCTGAAGTATTCAGATATTTCTTGGCCACAGGCTGAGAGGGGTTACCGGACAGGACCGCCACGGGAGTGAATAGGGGCTCTCGCTGTAGAGCCCATCATAGGCCCCTTAAGCATTCGGTACGGCAGTTGGGCGCCGTTAATGGGGTCAAAAAGCTTTAAATGCGAGCCCATGACCAACTGGACGTGGGCACACTTGCATCCAAAGGCCGAGAACGCGTTCGCACACTTCGTTGTGTTGCTGCTAGTCAGCCGTGTGTCTGCGCACAGCCATGAATCATTAGCTGCGGTGATGCCCGCATATTGTTTATCTTAACCTGCACTGTTTATCATATTCGTTTATTCCAGGTCAAGGCTCATTCATTAGTCAGACAGAGGCGACAGGTGTACCAACACACACACTCTCTCTCTCCGGATATTGAAATAGGGGTAGTGCTTATGTAAACACTCATTGCGTTGCATTCAGTAATTAGTTAGCTCAGCTTTTTAGCAAGGGCACAAAGCAGTGATCAACATCAAGTAGCCTTGAATTCGATTTCGCGTTATGCTTTTGCTCATCTTCATTCCTATGTATAAATGTTTAATGTTACAGGAATTCATCGATTTTCCAGTTCTTAGAGACATTCAGGGGCTTGTGCGCCTCACCCACAGTGTTGTAGGTTGCGCCGAGCTCTCAATTTAGACCCGATTTCATTGTCGAAATGTCCAACTACCATCATTGCAATGGCGTTCTTTGGCTTGGCGATTACTTTGGCGCTGTCCAGGTCGCCAGCATCGTGGGTGACGTCTTCTTCGATCTCTTGTCTTTGGACGAGATTCTAACAAGATCATACAAAGCGAGCCTCTGCTTATAAATACAGAGCTAGCTTCTAGAGTCTTATTTTGGTGGGGGGGGGGGGGGGGGGGGGCCCCAAACCAAATTAAAACCGTTGAACGTAATAAATTACCGATTAACATCGCCAAACCCCCAGGCCCCCGGTTCGAAAAAGCCCA
>MU388887.1:47423-236544 GCA_022578795.1 Xylariaceae sp. FL0255
CGCCCCCCCCCCCCTCCCCCCCCCCCCCCCGCCCCCCGCCCCCCCCCCCCCCCCCCCCCCCCCCGCCCGCAATGCAGATTTAAACCGATGGACGGTCATCATGAGCCTTTGAACTAGGCCTTCCCTCCTGGACACGGGTTCGAAAACGCGCTTTCTACGTCGAGGTATATATGTGCTGAATAAGATGGTTTTGTCAGGTATATTCTAAAGACAATGGCTTTATCCAAGCTCTCAGTGCCCGAGCAATCTAAGTGAGAACCGTTCCCTAGCTTCCAGGAAATGGCTTCCTTGTTGCCCATGTAGTTCTTAGGCAAAATGTACGTCACCAGCATATTATGTGATAGAACTACTAGCGGACATAAAGCGCCATAGTAAGTAACTATTATAAAAATATGCTTTGCGTAAACTATTCTATACATGCGCGTCGCTTTCCACATTACCATTACATTCATCTCCATCTCCCTCAGAAAGGCCATGTTTTCGATTTCAAAAGATTTATTTCAACTTCATGATACGATGTGCTTTGTGAGATTAGACTCTGACAGATCCCCCGTGACAGATGCATGTGAGAGAAGCTTGCTATGGAAACATTACACTCATCGTCAAATTCATTATCACCAGACTCAGTCTTTGCCCCAGCTCGATTTCAGCTCCTGAGTATTTGGGGAGAATGAGCGCAGATGCAAATGGAAACAGGTCGAAAGGTCTTGGGGAAATCTTAAGTTTCGCTACTCGCAAGTGAACTTCCAGTATTGTGGTAGATGGACCTGCATTTCTCATCTGGCGTTCCAGCCTAGGAGATGTTTCAAGATCTTTTTTCCATTAAAAGAGAGTATCCAAGTCTTGGATAAATATTCATCCATCTTTTCCCGCCGGGATGTACATGGCCTAGAGTAGTGATCACAGAAGAAGCCGATGACAAACACTGGGCCTTATCAATATAGCTACAGGTCTTGGTTGATTAGGTAGACATACGATCATTTCTAATAAACCATTGCATGATCAACATACATAATAGCTTACAGCCATGTCTATAACTAGTATATATAGAGAGTCAACAGAGACGTAGAATTCTTGACTTGGGAAAACATTCAAACTCGATAAGACAGACAAAAAAGGGTGAAAAATGTCGGGAGGTCCTGAAATCGGGTCCGAGATGAGGGCTCAACACAACCAACACCACTCAAGGGTGAGGTGCGCGAGCCCCCTGAAGGGCACTGTGAAATGGAAAATCAATGAATTCTTGTAACTTGAATAGTTGTGCATAGAAATTAATATATGAAAAAGCTTAACGCGAAATCTATTATGGGCTCCCCTTGGTTGTTGATCACTCTGGGTCTGCCACCTTGCTAAAGCTAAGCTAACTGTGTTGAAAATGCAACGCATTGTGATTACGTAATCACTACCCCTATTTCAATCCATACAGAGAAGTTCGGCTTTCTTGGGATCTGGTGTTATCGTCAGTCTCAATATTAACTACTTGGAAGATAGAAGCTTGTTAGAGAGAAGTTCGAGGAGAACATTGCAGAAAAGGTTATCTTGATGCCTTCCAACTGCTTGAGGTGGTGATGTCATTTTTTCAAACTTACGATGCCGGCAAGCGGTATGCTGGGAGGGTGACCGTAGAGCCTCACATTGGTTTGTCGTTCGCCTCCATTTCTTATTGTCCCCAAAAATCGAGCTGGTTGTATAGGGGTTTATTTAGGGACGGACTTTTATCATACTGGATCGGTGGGGGACTGAAATTTCATTCAGGTTTAATGGAGTGATAAACACCCAACTGTATATGCAACATAGCTTTTGAGCATAACTTGTTTCTAAACATCGTGGTTTTGAAGTTTTTGTACCATAATCGATACTTATCCATGCTCATAACCTTGCAAATAACCATTGTATACATGTATATTACTTTCAGGCACGCCATATTACTTACCAGCTCTGGACTGTGTATTTAAAGTCAAACATAGGCCGTAACCTCGACTGACTATGGAAATTAGCTACTACCTCCTCACGAACACTGCAGGTATCGCGCCGGACGCTGTCCTATTGTCAATATCCAAAGTATATAGACCCATGATGAGACATGTCCCAAGAGACCCTGGTCCTACCTTTTCCGAGATTGCCGCCTCAATCTCGTATGCTGTGCTCGTGACGGGGGCACGAGGAGGTTGGGAAGACATGACTCAGTGCGGTCTTATACGATGACCCAATGCCAGCTATAGATAACCTCATGATATGCTTTCTTTCGATTGAATTGTCAGCCTGTTCGTGTTTCTGAACTGATGTCTTCCCCTCTGACTCATCCAAATTGGTGGAAATGGTTGCTCGCTACGTATTATAGGAGGGAAGGTTAGTTGCTTATGATTAGTAATGTCCTTCATATGGAATAAGTCCAAGCTTGTCTCAATGTATGAGATTGAATGCATATATCAGCTACAACAAAAGGGTAATTATTACCCCATTTTATTTACCTCAATTATAGATTACAAGATCCTTCGAAGAGTTATACTCTCCGAAAAAGTGTCGCATAGTCAAAGATTATACAGGTCCATATTATGGTGAATGCGGTTGCCATAGGCCGATGACATAGTCTCCTTCCATAGTGGTGACACGGCTCACTAAATGCACTGCCTATAAATAAAACTACATATTACCCAGATCAAGGAGTTCTGCCCGCTAGGCGACCACGACACATGGCCCAATGTTCATTCGATTGTGCCATAGAATGGGTATTGATGCTGACTCTGAGCTTCATGTCATGCCACAGCATCGTATCCGTAAAGACAGGCAGACCGGCGAAATTAACCATATGCGGCGCTTCCATCAAGGCAGAGACCTAAACATGGATCTCTCCCGACGTTTACTCACATACTTAGAAGCTGCAATAACGCTCTAGTCTTCGCAATGCAGTCGGATTCTCGTGACGGTGGTTGTAGTTCTAACTTGGGTCCTGATCGTGCTGCCTTTCTGTGCACTCTTGCACTTGTTGGTTCTGGATCTGATGTCAAGTTGCACCGAGTTTTGACCTCTATATAAGCCAACCTAGTACAGGCGACATGTTTGAATCAATTTCTACGCCGAGAGAAAAGGTGTAATGGCCATGCCTATTTACTACCATAACTATAGCTTGAGAGATAGTTCGAAGAAACATACTTCTCGAAAAAGCGTCGTATAATCAACTTCCATACGAGGATTTCATGTTGGGTATATACAATCGTCATAACAGGATCAAATATTCTCCTTTTATAGTGACACCACGATACACCAGCTCTAGTACAGCACCTATAAGTTAGGACTTCATGATGTCGCGACCTCCCGCTAGAGTAAGACGAGAAAAGGCAGATCCGAGTTTCTGCCCGCAGATAAAGGTAACGTCGATCACAGTGGAGTTCAATGAGCCCTTTCAATAGGTAATTCCGGACTCAGAAGTTTCAACCACAACCACCATTGACGAAGAACGGGAGGATCGATGAGACTTTCGAGGCGACTGATTACCTCTCACCAGCACAAGATGCAGACGCAGGACGTCTGCCGTGATGCTGACATTGAAATTCATGCTATGCCATGGGAATGCATCCTCCACTGACCGAGAAGATCGCACGTACTATGAGAGTCCGAGTGACGCAGTCAGTATGACGGAACCGTGCTTACGACTGCTTCGAACAGGGCAAGGAGAATAGAGATGTGATGGGGAATATCTAGAGTAATCATCGGTATTCTGATTCTAGCTCTGCGCGTATCGATGAACACGCCAACCGATTCGAGTTTGCTGCTCATGACTGTGCTGTCGTAAATCACATCAACAGCCAAGTCTTTAGTGTGGGTAGCATGCTGCATTCCGAAATGCCGTCGATGATCCTGTTAATGGCGATGACCCCATCATATCCACCATGTCCTGATCCCATTTGGCTTTTTTAAGCTGGCCCCAAAAAGCTAGCGATATTGGCTTCTGAAGTCATTAACTCCTGGATTGCGATCGACTACGACCTTTATATACTCTGCCAGCATGGAGGTATGGATATTTCAGCCAGAAGGCGTGGGGTGATGAATACTACAGCTTCTCAGGATCACTGCAAAATATGAAGTAGCTCATACTCTATTAGTACCAGAAAAAGGAAGCACATGACAAGCACATATCCAAGCCTATAGTCTCATACATATCTGCCACATGCCCATCCGATTATTACAAGAAAGCCATCCGGAATACTATCATTCATAACTCCTCATATCTTCCCACCTCGTCTCGGCTGCCTAACCTCATCTCGCCTACCTGAATTTAACCTCATCCCACTTCACTCCCTTCCATTCAATGTCATCTCCTCCTCCACCTCCGCTGTCAACTTGATAGCTGGCCAATGAACCTTTTCAATCCTCTCCCTCATCACTCTTTCCGCAGTGCTAGGATCCATCCTCTCCTCCTGTCCCATGCGAATCATCCTACCGACCAAGAACCCCAGCTTCCCTTTTCCCTTCCCTTTGCCCTTCAACAGCTCAAGCTCGATATAGGACCTAATCATATCTTCCTGCTCCTCAACCGCTTGATCCGCACACTTGGCGTATTCAGCTGATGAGAGCTCGTGAAATCTTAGGTCTTCGGCGTCGATGGCTGCTTCGACGGAGGGGAATGCGATGGGATCTGAGTCCGGGTCTGCGTCGAGGCAGATATATGGAGATGAAGAAAGAGTATAGTCAGAGATATTTCCATTGAAAATCTGCCAAAGAAGATCCTTGGCAACCTTTCCCGTTATCTGTCGTGTGTGCAACAGGAACAACAAATCAGAAAGATGTCTTGCAGGAACACGCGGGCACTCGCCATCTTGGGTGAACGTGAGCAAGTCGCTCGTCGTGATTATGGAGTCTGGATTTCCGTAGGACGTAGTGAGACGGCCGAATTCGTGCAGGATCCAATTTGCGGCCATGAGAAAGAGTTCATTTTCGCTCTTTCGAGCAGACTCCATATTAGAAGTGGAAGGACTGGTAGAGGCGAGTTTCTCCCGTAGAAGTTGGATAACATTGAAGAAATATTCAATACGAAATGCACCATCTAGCGCAACCAGTGAGAGCGCATCCTTCGTCGTAAGTCCGAAATTTGCAACAAGTCCATCGACAACGACATCAGGCAATTGACCCATCGAACTCCGCAAATGAGCAACAAGGTCCCCGCCAATCAACAGTGGAGGAACATCCGGATCCGGCATATATCTGTAGTCGACCTCGCCTTCTTTACCACGTAGACGGCGAGTCTCGGTCGATCTGATGGACCAGCCGCGCGTCTCACCCTCCACTACGCCACCGTTTTCGAGGAGAGCGATTTGTCGGTCGCGCTCGGCGATAATCGCATCCTCGACTGAGCGGAAAGAACTTAAATTCTTGATCTCGACGCGTTGACCAAGCGTCGTGCCATCCCCGTTATTACCATTGCTCCGACGGACCGAAACGTTTACATCCGCACGCAGTCCACCAGCCTCCATACCCGAGATACAAGCATCAACAGCATGCAGCTGAGCCTGGACCTTGCGTACGAACGCAGCAGCAGTAGCAGGGTGGTGGATGACAGGTTCAGTAATAATCTCAATGAGCGGGGTGCCGACACGATTGAAATCGATCCAATGCTCATTACCAGCCTGCGCAAGTGTCTTGGCCGTATCCTGCTCCATCTGGATCTGCTTGATACGCACGACAACTTCTTCGCCGTCCTCAGCGGCTATGCCGTCGCGGGCAAAGAGGTGCAGACGACCATTGCGTGCAAACGGCTCATAGTATTGCGTTATCTGGTAACCTGAGGGCTGGTCCCAGTGGAAGTAATGTTTGCGATCGAAGCGGCTGACGGGTTGGATGGTGCATCCAAGGGCGAGAGCGGCGCGCAGGGCGGGAATGAGGGTCTCTTTTTGGAAGATGGGTTGGGAACCGGGTGTGGCGAGGTCGAAGTACGCGACGTGGGTGTTAGGATCATCATTGAAGGAGGTGCTAGCAGCGGAGAAGAGCTTCTTGGCGGTGTTGAGCTGGGCATGGATCTCAATGCCGACTGTGAGTTCCCAGCCTTCGACTGTCTGGTTGTTGACTCTCTTCTTCTTTTTCTTGCCGGATGCTTTTTGTTGTTTTGCTTCGTCTTTAAGCTGTTTTCGAAGTGGGACGTGGGTTGGTGTCGCCGGCGGAGGCACGCTTTCAGAACTTGGTGTGTTTGTCTCAATGTGTAAAGCTCGGCGTTGAGGCAGAGGTAGAGGTGAGTTGTGTCGGAGAGCGATGAGAGATGCTGTTGGAGACCGTGTTCGAGTTCGTAGACATCCTCGTGACGTGAGCTGGCCCTGAAGTAGATATCTACTTAAGACGGAAGGTCGTATTAAAGGCATTTGTTAGTCAATCCTGGCTTTTTGTTGGGAACCAGTCAATTGAACGATGGCTAGAGCATCACAATGAAGTTGTGGAGTTCAAGCTCTTGCAAGCTGTAGTTGTAGCTTCCAAAGCTTTGCGACGATACAACTTTTTTGAAACGCGCTGGAAGCTGGAGTTGCAGGTCTCGGTTGCCGCTATTACAGAACAGTTCTAGACTGGTTTGGGCTCACTAACAGCTCCACTAAACCGTCATCCGAACTGGCGGGTGCTTGCCGGTCCACTAGGAGGATTGCCGGGCCCTCCTTCCACTGTCTAGACTCAGGTTCAAGCTTCGGTTGTTTTTGGGCAAGTTCCATTCAGCTGCCATTGACACTTTCCCAAGATACGAGAATCTTCCACTGCAGTGAAAGAAGGATCGACCGCCATCCTCAACACATGTCCCTGCTTGAAATGTCTACATTTGGTAGAAGAGATATCAAGCACTCAGCAGCATGAGAGATTATCATTGCACAGTCGTGCGACTATGTCACTTCTCATTTCACAGCCTGGGTTGATAGACCATAGTGGATTCCAGTATCTCAGTGCCCCGAAGGATAGATCCCCCCTTGGCCAATCAGTCACGCGATGGCCATCGCTCCTGCGGCCGTCTTCGTGACCGGTGGGGTCGCTTTCCTCATCACCCGCACTTGAAACATGACCGAATGTCTCGACTCGCTGATACACTAGACGAGGGTCCCCGTATTCCCATCCCACCATCTCATCAATCCCATCCAGTCGGTTCACATCCATTCCCTATCCGGGAAAAACGGCGTATGGATCTCGACGGCTAATCATCGTCCACCCCTCGATGATGATGTTGCTCTCTTCTGTTCGTGTTTCGTGTTTTCGCTCCTTCCCCCCCCCCCCCCCCCCCTCCTGAGGTATAAGGTAGTTCGCTGAAGGAGGGAATGCGCGTCATGTTCATGTGGCCGTACATCATATATCTAGTACCAAGGCCATTTTCTACCAGCATGTAGGTGCTCTACTCTCTACTTTGACAGTCTCCTAACATCTAGTTCCCTGAGCGCGAGCGCGGTACGACTTAAATAAAATCAAAAAGGCTGTATCACGCGAGCAACTGTGTCCTTGCCCATGTGTCCCACACCTCTTGTGTCTTATCTAGGTTACTGAATCCCTCCTTGCCCTTCGCTTTGCGCAACTAGTTGCAGAAGGCCGTTGACCGGCTATTTGATTTCTTTACGCTTCCCTACATCTTCTTTACTGTCTATCTCCTGATAATTCCTGCTCTTCCGTCTTTTCCCTTCGATATCTTGATACCCAAACATTTCTACATTTTCAGACCTGTCCGCCTCAACGCGGTGTTTGTTGATACCCAATCAAAACTTCCCTCTCGCCTTACTGGACGCCCGATTTGTTACTTGATCCAAGGAAAGAGAAATATATTACACCAAGGTATGCATGTCCCAGATGCTGTGCCCGGCCTTTCGCCACACCCGGTCGCAAGGTGGTTTTCCCATTTTCCCGTTGGCAATCCATTAAGACAGAAGAAAAAGCAGGACAGCCGCCCCTCGAAGCAAACAGTATTCTTCTATCACCTTTTCTCTCTCTTTCTCGTTGATTGTGAGAAACATTTGTTTGCTTTTCCGAAAAATACATATAATTACCCAAGAACGCTTGGCCATCGTCGTCGGAATGGCTGATACCAATCCTGTGCGCCAAGACATGGCCGCTCTGCCGGTACGCCCGACCATGAGGAAGGAAAGGTCGCGCAGTCAAGCCTCTGAGTCTCCATCCGAGCGCAAGGCTCCCGTTTCAAAGAAGGCACACAGAAGGTCGGCGACAATCGTGAATGTCGTAAACGGTGTATCTGCCCCAGACTCAACTCTTGAGCCCAAAAAGCAGAGCGATGAGGCAGACATAGTAGCGACTGCTGATTCGGAAGCGTCCAAAGGCTCACCTCAAGTTAGTGCAGCACAGCCCGCCTCATCAGAGACAGTATCGGGATCGCCCAAAGCTGCGCCCGCAACGATGTGCGCCACAAGCGAGTCCGAGGGCTCAAGCAGCAGCAATCTAACCATCACTCGCGCCCTCCCCATGAGGCGCGAAAGCTCAGCAACAAAGTCGGTTCACATAAGCACAGAGAGGCCTAAAAAGTATAATACCAGCCGGCCCAACGCCCTCAGCTTTCTAGACGCCGATTCGCCCTCCGTGACTCCAGTCCGCATCGAACGGAGCATGCAAGGTGCATCTACGTCCAAATCGTCGCCGACTGACTCGGCAACGAGCACGTCACCCTCAGCGCGTAGTGCCTCGTCGGCGGAGAGCGGATTCAGAGATGATAGGTCCGACGGAACGTTTGGGGTTGGCGACCATGACCATGAAACGGATCGGAGTACGAGCCCTGAGTGTAGTGTCGACGGCGACCCAGACGATCGCTTGCATACCGAGGGAGGTGATAGTATTCGCAAGAAGATGGCCAAGAGCAGGAAACGGAGCTACGGGACCCCCGAAATGCCCCGGGGGAACGCGCAACACCCACATATCCCGCCTGAGGCTCTGACTCCGCGCGCGCCTCCCAATCAGCAATACCCCATGCACCTACCCCGAGCGGAGAAGTTGCCTCTTACAGGGTATGAGCTGCTCGCGTCGAGATTATCCGCCAAGCCATATGCGCACGGCGGACCCCGTCTTAGACCGATGTACCGACGCTTTGAGACACTGAATCATCGGATCTTGCTGCATCTGCAGGACGAGATCTGCGAATTGGAGGAGCAGCTACATCGCCTCGATACGGCCGATACGCAGAACCGATGTCTCCAGAACGGAATCTTGCCGGCTAGTCGGCGGGCTGAGAGTATGTCGGGCGGCGAGCTGCAGTGGCATAAGACTGATATACTGGGTAAGATTGGGTTCAAGCTGGAGCAGTATAGTAAGTTCTATCTCGTCTTTTCTTTCAGCTCGTCCTCGTATGTCTCTTGTCTCGTGCATGACAAGTGTTCCTAACGGACGGACGTTATGCAGATCGTGTCCTTGCCTCATTTCGCGAAACACACTCATTCCCAGTCCCCGTCATGGCTGATGTCCATGAGTACCGGGGCTATCTGGCCTCATACGCGCCCATTGCTGAGATCGAGAGCCGATTTCTCGATTCTGCCGACGACCTTGTCTACGTCGGTGCTTCCGACGACAGCGGCGACGAAGACATGATGACGGACGACTCTGATGACCTCGCTACACCGATGCCACGGTCTAACGGACAGTTGTTCCACTCTCACCTGCAGCCGCAACCCCAGCGCCGAGGTTCGCTATTGTCGCAATCAGATGTCTCACGGCGGCATGACGAGAAAAGCGAAATAACCATCAAGGAACAGAAACAGAATCCAATACTAGCTCAACTCTCCATCGCCGCCGCGGTAGCGATCATCCTCCCGATCTTCACATTCATGGTGATCCCCGGTTTCATAGGGCGCATGACGGTCGCTATCCTTGTTGGCGCGGGCACTGTGGGTGCCTTGGTACAAGGGAAGGTTGTTGTGGGTAGCAATATTCAAGCATATGGGGTGCAGGAGTTGTGCGTTTGTGTTGGTCTTTATGGCGGCGTTATGGCTGTCTTGGCTGGCATGATTGGCTGAAAAGGATTCTAAATGATTTAGCGGTGAGCTTCGTCGGTAATAATTGTGAACCCTTGCGCTTTGTCATTGCATTGTTTAACAGAGTAATGCCACCGGTGCAGACCTAGTCACTACAGCGTTCGTTCAACCCGATAGAAAATCAGAATCATTACTAGGATAACTCTGTATAGAGTTAGCTTCTTTATTGCATCATTTATCATTACAAGTTAAACTGCTACTGTGGTAATCTCACGTAGCGCAGTACCACTATCAGAGTCAACAACTAGACCCTGCAATCCCTACTAAAAGACAGGACAGAGGTCCGGTTTGAGGACGTGCATACAACAGGGCTATATATCGCCATGCGCTCAATGATTCTGCTTATGGAGAGCTTGACGAACCTCATCTCGCTCCTTGGCCGAAGCGACAACTTCTACCATAGGCGCCATTTTCGCATCCCATTTGCATTTCCTAAGCCGGCCCCAGAAGGCCAAAGACATGGGCTTCTGTATGGCCCAAATGATGATCTCCCGGATTGCGATAGCGATCTCGAGAGTGTCATGATGTGTGTTTGTCTCCCGTAGCTGCAGTGGCTGGTATTTGGCGAGATCATCGAGCGTCCACGTGACGAAGTGTTCCATCTTGTCATCACCAAACACTGCCTTGTATGCGATAACAGCTAGGTCGATGATGAGATGGTGCTCAAGACGAATAGCCTGGAGATCTTCATGGACATTGTAGCCCATGATCCATGTATGCTGGTCAAAGTTGTCAATAATGAACTGTTGAACTGATTGCCATCCATCCATCCATTCATGTCGGCCGTTGGAACCAGTTCCGCCAACGCCATCGACAGGAACCCGACCTCGGTTTCGGAGCATCTCACCCTCATACTGCACGTAGTGATCCAAGAGGATCTCTCCAGTCATGAAATCGATAATGACCGCGTGAACAATGTCGTCGCCATACTGAGCTTTCGGATCGTCGTCATACTCTTTCTTGACCACCTCGACCATTTTGAAGCTGATTACAATAAACATCTCTTTGTTCGAGTTCATAGTCGCCTTGCGCAAAGTCGCAATAGGGCCATAATCAGGAACCTCTGAGTTGGGAAAGTGTGAGAGCAGACGGTCTTTACCAACCACATGCTCAAGCAGGTCTGTCTTGACACTCAGTTCTTGCAGGCCAGACATCTGTATGTTCACGCGATGGCGTATCTGTGATGGAGTATGATTCTGCGAATTCTTAGGGCGAACAGGGCTCTCTAATGCCTGCTCTCGGCGCTTGGTATAGCGGTCTTCGAGCGAAAGTTCACCGATGGGCAGCTCTGGGACGGTAGAACGATGGAAGACAGCCTGAACTTGTCGACCAGAAGGCACGGGCTCTCCGATTGCTCCATAAGGAGAAACATGCTTGCCAATCATAGTCGCTGGCTCACTCTTGACAGCAGAGTTGTGCAAGGTACTACACCGACCCGGTTTCTGAGCAGACCACTTTATCTTCTGAGGGCTAGACTCATCGTTCAAGAAGCGGTCGGGAATCTTCGGCACAGGTGGGACAATGGAGGGAATTCGAGGTGTTACAAGAGCACCGGCACCGGCGTATGTTGGCTTATTAGGTGAAGGTGTCAATGGAGAGACGTCTCCAGGTGCTTGGCTCGGTGACATGGATGCATGACCATGAGCAGAAGCAGCAACGTTAGGCTGGCGAGTGGGGGTCGAAGTGCTTCGGGCCGTGAATCCCTTTTCGTTGATAGAACCAGGGATAGACGGTTGGCGAATAGGGGTCATGGATCTTGTGCGCAAGCTTTCACGCGCCTGACCCCACGCACTTCTGCTGCGCCGCTCGCCAGAGGTATGGTCTGGTCCCTGGCCAGAGGTATGGTCTCGTCCCTGAGACCGGCCACGACTCTGGGAAGACGCATTGTGGGGTGTTTGTGAACGGG
Organism: Xylariaceae sp. FL0255; assembly: GCA_022578795.1. Classification (NCBI taxonomy): domain Eukaryota; kingdom Fungi; phylum Ascomycota; class Sordariomycetes; order Xylariales; family Xylariaceae; species Xylariaceae sp. FL0255. The sequence goes on from MU388887.1 coordinate 59,313, forward strand.
TCCATGGACTGGCGTTGCGGGTCATGTAACGACCGCGGCTAGGTGTTCGTGGGTTTGAGTTGACCCAAGGGCTGGTGCCTCGGCGGCTTCCTTTCTGCTGAGGCGACATAGTGAAACTCTTAACCAACTAGCAGTACAGTTGAGTTTGCAAAAGAGAAGGTGTGCTGAGGGTTGCAGAGTTACACAAGAAGTCGTTGCGTAAAGGCTCTAGCCTAAGTTTAATTAGTAAAAACAACTTAGGATAAGGTTTATAACTTGTGTGAGTACTCACTTGAATGTATTGGTAATAGAGGAACCAGGGGTTATAGAGTTAGCAAGAAAATGTCTCCGCGCAAGGTCTATAGGTTGATTCGGTTAGAAGGAGCAACCTGGGCATAGACACGTGAGCCGTGGTGATGGATGTACATACACTCAGAATGTGATTGGCACAATGAGGAATGGACAAAAGCACAGGAAACCTCTTAATCTTGCACGGAGCGGGCAAAACTTAAGAAGGGACGTCTTTTTGTTCTGGATCCAGGTTCCTTCTTTAGGAACCGACGACTGACAGGAGACACGCAGCTAAGATGGCGTCTTCTACTTCACAAAGAGAGCGTAGTTGATACCCTATAAAAGGAATGGTCAGATACGATTGTACTTTCCAGTCGTGTGCTGAGATTGCGGGGTCAAGAGGATATCTGCAAGCCATGCCTTTAGGTTGTGCCGAACGAGAAGGAACGAGCTGAGAAGAGAGAAGGGGAAAGAGAGGTAGCCCAGATGATGTTCTTACTTACTTTGATAGTGTTACGAGTAGTCCAGATCAGGACGTGAGAGAATGATGCTTCATAGACGTACACTTGAGCTTGCACTGTGAAGGATAGGCCAGCAAGCGACAAGTGTGGTATGGAGTGAGAAAGAAAGAGCGGGAAAAGGACGCGTAGTTTTAAAGAGGTATGATTGTGTAAAAAAAAAAAAAAACAAGCTCAAAACGGAGGTGTAGATAGGAACCAAGTTTCGTTCCTTCTGATAAGACAGAGCGAGGAGAAACAGACGGCAACAGACGCCTGGATGATGCTCGGTTGAGGCTATTGCCGGAGAGCAAAAACGAGGATTGAAGAATGCGTAGACAAGATTGGATTTTCCGCCTCAACAACGAGTAAGGCAGAAGGGGAAACGGAGGTGATGTTGTGTCATTCCTATCAAGAAATGACAAGATGGGAAGGGACGCGTAGAAGAGGGTGTGTTGTTTTTGTTTGGAAAGAATCAACTGGGGACTAGCGCGGGGGAAGTGATGTATCCATGTACACCTGTATCTTTACTGGTGACCTAGGTAGGCAATGGAGAGCAATGAAGGTGGTTATTCCTAGCCAGGTACTGTATTTGTTTTGACTGGGAGGGGTCGCAGCTGCCGGTGAGGTGCAAGACCTTTTATCAGCACGGCAACAGAAGCGAGGGGCGTACCGATAACAATAATGGAATACGAGATATCTTGCCCCTATCTCAGGTTGGTGAGTCTCTGACAACAAACGGGTCTTTCTTTGGGAATCTGGACTTGTAATATTGCATGGGATGTAGATACATGTGTGCTCTGCCATTAACCGGATCGACTGCGCTTCATAAGGGGGTCGTGAAGCGTGACTGGGTGACATTGTCCACCTTATCTGGTGCGAATCTTAATAATCTCGGGGGGTTCCCAATCAACACCAAACAGAACACATGGTGAGATAGTTGATGATTTAAAAGGGAAATAGTAGAGATCAAGGTATAAGGGAATGGATGTTGCACTAGTTTGCGCTTGGCTACTGAGTAGTATGACAAATAGTCAGGGATGGCGATATTAGCAGACGTCATGTCAGTAAATTGTCTTAGTGAACGAATCAGGCTGAGAGAATATGGAACGAGTGAATCACCACATCGGTTACTTTTAGAGAACTAGGAATTGAATTCTAGTGGCTCTTGACAATTATTGTCGTCTGCGTTGTGGGAATCGGCATACGTTTAAATATTTTCGGAGATGTTGATGAAGTGCGCAAATCACCATCGGAGATGCAAAGTGCATCCTAGACTTAGCTAATGACACTAAGCACTGAATACTACGCAACTGGGGACATAAAATGAATAATCTGCTTGGTCTAACCTAACAGCCAGAGACTGTATGATAGTTAGAGCACCCTGTTCCGGTGTGGGACACTGCATGCTCCTCTACATGTTGGAACAAGAGCTACATCTCACCCCTGCAACATGTGGCATTAGCTGTTCAATCAACAATATCGTGAGACATCGGCTCCACGAAGAATGTGTTGTAGTCCTAATTTCTCGGCTTCCTCAACCCCACGTTAGATGCAGCCCAGACTCTCATTCGTGTAGTTGTTCAGAGACCTCTATAGGAGTTGGCAAGGCTAATAAGCATATAATGTATAGATAATTATTGTTATACTGGCCTGGTCAGGCCATGGACTCTTTTAGTCGAAAATATCAGGGCTTTTGAAGTGACGCGAACCAGAGGAATACTCTCTATCGCACAACCTTACACACACTCCCAACTAGAAGCATCTGATGTATCCCCGTCGCCTTTGTAATGTAGTCGCTTCGGGTGCTTGCAAACATTCCTTGTCTGCCCATTACCAGCCGCCGGCAAAGTCTCCGGTGCATTTCCATTCTCGACCCAATCCACAAGGACGGCTAGAGGGCTCATGATTTGTGGTCCAATGCCGCCTAGATAATGTCCAGCACCCGGAGCTATGAAGATACGGTAAAACTCATCCGTTTCTGCTTCGCTAGACATTTCGACCACACGCTGCCAGTAGTCTAAAGTGCCTCCAGGGAAAATATATTCATCCGCCCACCCGTGCCACGTCAGTAGCTTCCCGCCGCTTTTCTTGAAGGCGGAAAGATCTGGGTTGTCTGTCGCCCAAGGAACGTGTCTTTTCGCCATAGACTCATCGATGTAACGCGCCATATCGCTCGGCTTCATCGAGCCGACATCAAAGCTCGGGTCGCCCTGGAGAAAATCGCGAATCCAGTCCTTAGCAGGTTCGAAGCCTGGAAGGGCGGAGAAATCGGTGCCAGGCTGTAGATCATACCACAATTTAGTTCCGTTAGGGGTCGTGATCCCTTTACGGATGTTGTTCCACATTTCCGCGAATTCCTGTGTAATCGTGATGGGACCGTCTTCGCAGTTCGCCTTTGCACCAACTTGACTCAGCGCATCAAAATGGCACAGTCGCGGATCGCTGATGAGCCCGTCAGCCGCGCCGTCCAGAAGATCGCAGGCGGCGATGCTAGCATTTGTGATAGTTCTAAGTATACATGCAGATGCAGAACCTGGGACCTGGTTGGTGACAACATACGGCCAGCCGAGTGCTACGGCTGCACGGTCTAGAGAGACAGCTGGTGCTGCTGCCATGATACCGTCGTAACCCTCAGGGTATCTGTTCACAGTTAGCTTGGAGATCAAAATAATTAGCTGGTCAATCGAGCCGGGGACGTGACCTCTGCGCTTCACTATACCCATGACGACCACCCTGACTGCACCCAACAAAGTAGCTGTACTGCGGCTGTTCACCGTAAAACTGGGCAGTGACTTGCTTCCCGACAATGGCCGTCTCATGATAGGCAAGATATACAAAGTTGTCGACGAGCTGTGCTGAATCAAACCAAGAAGAAGGGTCTCCCTCAAGGCTAACGCCAGCATCTGTGCACGCCGTTGCATATCCTTCTGCAACACCCAACCCGAAGCCAGATAAACCGTCTACCGGAGCGAAACCTTCGAACCAGCCCGGTATGAACTTTGCCCCAGTTCTCTCAGTGTTGTCCTAGATTAAACTTGCGGAAACTGCGTGGAGATGTAACTCACCCCTCCTCCCCCGGTAGCTTGAAAACGACCGTTCCAGCCATTTAGGGGAAGCCAAATCTCAATGAGTACTTCGTCGCCAGCATTACCATGGGTCAGATATATCTTCACGTCGCAGATGTCCACACCGCCTTCGGGAGCACCGACAGCTGTTGCGCCGTAGCGTTCAGTTCCGGTGATGTTCAACACCGAGGATCCAGGTGGAGGAGTTACATCCAAGGATGCGCAGGCAACTTGAGACTGGTTCAGGCCTACATCAAGTTGACCGAAAAGAAGTGACGTGGTTATCAGATAGCTATCCATCTCCTACCCAATTTTAGACACAATATTGGAACTGAATGAATTGGAGAATAAGTGTTTTGCCAATTGAGAGACGTGACACTTATATATTGATCGGGGATCACTCTCGGCAAGCAAAGTCCTACAAGGCACTGCGCAATCTGTCAGTACCTATATGTCCAGACAAGGGTGATAGTGTTCGAGAGTCTCAATCTCGGAGACTTGACATCAGTTAAGCCGGATAACGGACCGGCCTGGAAAGCCGGGTAGGAGTTAGTCTACCGGCTTTCATGCAAGTCGCTTATGAACCGGGATGACTGTTGATCCCAAAACTCCGGGTCTAAGCCAGATGGGTACATATAGCCCTGGGTGTTGGAAAAGGTACTGTTTTCGCACTATCAAGTGGATGGCACATATTTGAATATGAAATGTGGTTGTCAATATATCACTGTTTTGGTTCCAAAGTACCGTTGTGTGAAGCGCAGCGTAACTATGACCTTCCACCGCTTTACGCAGCTCCAGCCATCCTTTCCCCGCAGGTTTCCCGGCGGCTCTTTTGAAGTGTGTCGCATCGCATCTCAGCATTCTACTACGACTTTGAGGAGTAATGATTGTGAATCTAATGTATAAGCGGACAGACGGAGAAATCATAGCAAGACAATAACGCAGGAGGTAGACACAAGAATGAGAATCGGTGGAACATCTTTGACAAAATGAGAATATGTTGTATTCGGAACACATTGTTTCTGCCTTTCTAGGGCCTCTGATTGTTACCAGGTGCCCTATATCATTTGGAAACAGGATAGATATCACAACCTCAAATGCTTTCTCGGGGCAATGATATTCCGACATGCTGATATGGCTTTTTCCGCATGTTGCTAGATCTCACGATGCAAAAACACCACATCGCTTGATCCCAAAGCTCTATACTCCTGCCCATTAGTCTGGCATGTAAACTAGTGCGGCCTAGCAGCGTGGCTTAGAATCTGACAGCGACAGATGGGTCCCATTTCTCTACGTTATTCGATAGGGCCTCTTGCATATGGATTTAGCATGCATACATAGCCCCAATTCTTGGTAACCTCTATATTTCAGTAGTTTCGCTATGTTAGAAAGCCACGAAGTTTGAACTTTCATATTAGTCATCAATTCGGATACAAATCTAAGTTCAAACAGTCGGTTATGATCGCAAGTGCTGAGAACAAACCACCTATCTACCGAATCAAGGATCAGTCTCGGTGTCTTTTTGAAACGGCTAAGGTCATCATCACGCTGGGGGCTTGGTTCCTCCTCACAGTCAATTTGTGGAACATGAGTTCTCCCATCTCATTGATCGAGGCCATCGGCCTCATACAAGGCGCTCTTGACTTATATTCAAGAATAAGAGATGCTCCGGAAACGCCCAGAGAGCCTAAGCAGGAAATGGAGGAAAACAAGAGGATTCTCCTTTTCATCGAGAAGTCATTGCAGACCGATCGGAACCGCGGGGCCCCGGTCAGCCTTGACGCAAATTTGCTGGAAGTCGCGGTCTCACATTGAAAGAATCAAAAGCGCCGTGCTGGAAATCAAGAAAGTGTTCCAGAAATACCAGAATAAGTAACAGCCCATTTGCTTTCACTCATCGGATACGAGTTGGCTATCGCCAGGACGAAACGAAAGAGATGAACATCAGTCCAACAAGTAAGATTTATAGCGACACAGCTCGCTGAGAACCTACCCAGTCGGATAGGTAGGGTGACGGCTGTGCCGCACAGCTCGTGCGTGGCTTTGGAAGGTATTCTCGGCCCTGGGAAAATTGAGAAAGTGACGGACTTTAGGAGCTGTGCTGTAGCGTAAATGCTGCGCTAGAAGCAAAAGACCGGGAATACTGGACAAAGGTGAGCATAACTCTTTCGCAATGTCTAAACTTCGTTCTAATGGTGATCAAGATCTTGTTATTTACGCAGAGGGCACACGGTATTGTCTCGTTGCTTTTTATAAGCTACAAGGTTCAGGGGAGCTAAACACGCTAGAAATAGCAAGCTCCATGTTAGCGGCATCTCATCCCTTTGGTCAAGGCGGGCCATCCGCACGCTAGCAGTGGGATTCTAGTGCAAGGAGGTCCCTGCCATTCCCTTACCGACATGTGCTTAGTGACGTCGGATTTTCCCAAGAAGTTCATGAATGGTTCTTCATCTCTATAAGTTGCATCTTGTCCACATTGGATTCCCAAGTCCTCCCCGAAACAGGTGTTATTCCACAAGCTGTTGCCGTTACAGTGGAGGGGTTCTGAAAGCTGATGATAGGCCACTAAAATGCTTCTACCACTCGCGATCAGCACTGTAACGCTGTTGACGGCGTACTTCTACACCAAAATTCGGTATACACGATTCAACCAATATGCGCATTTCCCACAAATGCCGACGAGCTTCGCCCTAGGGCATCTCGAAACTATAGACAAATTTCTTCGCGCTGCAGGACCTAAGGCGCACCCGGGTAAGTCACGATTACATCTTCTAACCCCTTGCCACATCACTATGGACATCAAGGATCACCTCGAATGAAAGTATGCTGACCAGACACTGGGTAGATCTTGCTTTCAAGGGCATAAATGAGGCACTTGGGCGACCGCCTCTTATGCTTTTGGATATGCGCCCGTTAGGTCCTCTTGTGGTTATTGTGAGGAGCCATGAAGTAGCGGAACAACTTTCCAAGCCAAACAAGCAATACCCTTATAGCCTTCCTAAGATGCAAAACGCATTTCAGGAATTGTCCCATGTAATAGGACGAACTTCTCTCATCAGTTCGGAGGTAAGCGAAAGTTGCAGAGAATCCCGACAGGTCTGTCTGCATGGATATTTTGGAATGCTAACGGTAAAATTAAACCCAATAATAGGGCGAAGAATGGAAACAACTTCGCAAGCGCTTCAATGCTGGCTTTGCACCTCAACATTTATTCACACTCCTCCCACATATTCTCGACAAGTGCGCTACATTTATCGAACATCTCGATCGTTTTGCAGAGACAGAGGCTTCTTTTTCGCTAATGAAGCTAGCTTCCAACTTGACCTTTGACATCATTACTAACGTCACGATGGACGCCGACTTCAACGCGCAAAAGACAGGTCAGCCGACCGAATTTGTCAAAGCCTATCACGAGATGATAGGCATGTTCGGGAGTGAAGGTATCATCCTCCCCTGGTACTTCACGCCATTCAAGGAAATGAAGCGCCGAAAACTCTCCAAGAGAGTGTACGATGCTCTGAGGCCTATCGTTAGAGATGCGTATGCCAATCGTAAAGATCAGAGTACTAAATCTCGAAGTATCCTGTCTTTGAGTCTTGAACAAGACGTCGAGATCCCCTCGCAGCGGATGATCGACGAGGCATGCGACCAGCTATGCACGTTCTTGTTCGCAGGCCATGATACCACTAGCACCTTGCTGTGCTGGCTATTTTACGAGCTTTCACGCACGCCGCATGCCATGAAAGCGCTGCGCAAGGAGTTAAATGATCTCTTCGGTAAAGGTGTGTAGAAGTGTTCCGCTTCCTCTCATTTTGATGTCTTTCCTGCGATATGAAAGTCGCACACACTAACCGGATGGCGATTGACAGATCCGAACCCCGCCATCGTCCGGGACAAGCTCCTTTCATCCGACGGCCAAGACATCGTCAGTCGCATGACATATACATCAGCCGTAGTCAAAGAAGCTCTGCGCCTCTGGCCGCCTGGTGGTACTGCCCGAATGACCAAAGCAGGTGACGGGCTCAAGGTCCAGACTTCTATGGGAGAATTCAATTTAGACGGCGTCAATATCTATCCCGTCTCGATCATGCTCCATCACGACCCTCAAGTTTATGGCGACACAGCGGAAAGCTTCGTGCCAGAGCGTTGGCTGCAGCAGGACGAATCCGGCCCGGACCGGATCCCGGCTTCGGCGTGGCGGCCGTTCGAACGGGGACCCCGGAACTGCATAGGGCAAGAGCTGACTAATCTCGAAGCACGGGTCGTAGTTGCATTGATTGCTCGTCGGTATGACTTTGTCAAGGTATGCTATACATCTAATTGGAGTTTGAAATGAGTATGATATGCTAATCTGCCCCTGCTCTGACAGGTCGGACTCGGCGAGACTAGGATGGATGATGCTGGTAAGCCATTGATGGGCGAAAGGGGCTCCTATTCTGGTTTTTTATATTTTTATTGTTTTTTTATTTTTTTTTCTTTGTTTTTTTTTTTTTTTTTTTTTTTTTTTTTTTTTTTTTTTTTTTCCCATTAACGTAAATCATCGCAGACGCGACATCTCACTCCGAAGCCGGTTGACGGAATGATGGTGAAGGCGAAGCGACGGGACGAGAAGACTATGTAATTGCCAGGGTTCTTCACATAGCCCATGTACATAGATCCCTTGATGTGAAATCTACCCGCCCGACCAAGCGTGATGCGGATAGAAGCTATCAAAACCAAAGGAAAGAAATTTGTAGTCACGAGGTGGCCCTATGCGACCGATAGTAAGTGGGCTGGAATGCTGTTGGCCGGATAAGGGAGCTTTTCCTCCCTCACGTGCTACCAACACTCCAAAGTGCACAGCCCATGTACCTAATGCAAATTGAGAGTGTCAAAAACCCGATCTCAAGTTTTTTGTTCGCCTGTCCGGAGGCGGAGGCGCAGGGAATACCTTGTACTATCAAACATCCGCTGCTCCTAGTCTTGACGACTGTACAAACAAGCCCATCGCTAGGCACCATCCTCGAACCCACTCCAGCTTCTATCATATGCCCATTCGGAGCCACACCACCAATGGCAGTCAGGTGTTCGCTCTTTATGACATGAATTCATGTTTCCCGGACGAATAAACCAGAAAATCTGCTGAAAACTCCTGCTATTCCCAGTCTAAGTCACACGAGACGAGCACTCCGGTTTAAAAAAGTGCTCTAGCGCGCTTCTATTCCTCTTTATTGTTTATCACAACACTCCATTACACTACAACATATATTCACACACTCTAAAGCAGATACTTTTGGCCTATTAGAGGGTTTCTCATCATGGGCTGGTTCAAGCATCTCTTCGAGAGAGCGGAGTCGAATCCGCAGGGGAAAGCACGGGGCATGCATCGCCACCGATTCTACCTGACCAGCGATCAAAGCGAGATTGTCAATTTTTGGATTTTACTCTGCAAACTCACATACGAACAATTACGAGCAATAGCGATTACAAAGTTGTGCTTCGGAGCTGGAGGGGTGTCTTCCCAACTGGCGGCCTACACAAAGGCGAGAATGGATTTGTTGGAACGGACAGGGTTTGTTCACCCATTCGTGAACTACTCGCGACTACTCTATCGTGCCGTCGGAGGCAAGGATCTTGTTGACTTCATACAAAGACATTATCCCACCTCCCGTCTTGCATTTTTCGACATTTGGATCGACCATAGCGTTTCAGCCAAGGAGGACAATTACACTCGATTATACGATGCGTCGAATGTGCGTGTGGACTACTACGTATCACTTGACGCGTTGTATAAGCTTGCATCGGATGTGGAGTATCTTGAGCAATCAAACGATTGGTCTACCCTGTACCAATTTCAACAATTTTGGAACGCCAGGTCTCAGGACACGACAATCCGATATCACATTCTCGTCAATCCGAGTGAGCTCGACTTTGTTGATAAACACCGAGCATACAAACCAGTGGCTTTTGATCCAAATAACTGGGACTACTTTGATGACCAACAACGCAAGATGAAATGTGTTTCCGTTTGGCTGGAAGAATGGTACAAACGTGTCGAACGGGAAAATAAATTGCCATCCAGCAACATTCGGGGGGAGCAACGTCACTTCTTTGTGCGTTATGACGGCTCTGACGAGGGCAGCTCTATCTCGCCTTCTGAGAAGTTGGTTTCAAACCCTGTTGGTCTCGCAGCTCAGTTCGAGGTCAACGGAAACTTAGAGAATAGTTCCCATATCCAAGGCAAATCGAGAGACAAGCACGACGAGACCGCTCCTCTCACACTGCCGGGGCCGAACAACGATTTGGAGCACCGCCTGCCGCGATTAAATACAAGAAGTAAGACCTTCTGAAAACTAGTATTTCATATCGTCTACAACTTCAATCGACCTGTTTTTGTAGCATGCCTCCAGACAATGGTGAAGAAATGTGTTTCTATCCGCAGAAATATTACAATGCATGCTGTTAGGTCGGCTAGATTCTAAATTCTTGACTCTTCATAATAAATCACTAATCCTACATCCTGTTCTTTGCCTCAAGTCCCACAGTTATTAGTGTTGATATGGTTGTCAAGATTTTTTTATCAAATTAATCATGATACAATCACACTATATCCGCATCCTCCCCTCGGGACAAACACTCTGCACAGACATATTAATGATACGCAGCAATTGACTAGACACTACTTTGGTGAGCAGGAAAGCCAGCATCTTGTTCAAACGCGAGCTGCTTAGCACAGATCAACCTCAATGACCTGACCACCGGTCGTACCACCAGAGATCGAAGCGCCATCCGTAACAATATACAACTTCTTCTGGTCCCGGCTCAGCGCCACTGAAGTAGGATCATACAGATGTGGGTGGTTATCAGCATCCAGGAGGTACGTCTGTTCGCCCTCAGGTGTGATCTTCATCGTCATATTAGCATGCAGCGAAACATAAGCCGTGCCATCGCTCGCCAGAGCAAAATCATCATATCCAGTCCCATCAGCCGGCATCGTCACAACGGTCTCGATAGCGCCGGTCTTATCACCAGTATCGGAAATCTTGACCCGACCGTAATATTTCTGCGCGGATTGGGTGAAGTAGAGGTATTCGCCGTGGACGTGAAGCCCGTTCATGCCCAGTGGAACAACGTACGAGGTAGGGAGGCCCAGCTTGGGGTTTGCGAATGCGACGTCCACTTCACCGCTGAGGGTGTTGATGCGATAGACTTTACCGGTGGCCGAGTCCGGCGTGAGGACGATATGCGGATTCTTGGGTAGCGAAACGAAGCCGTTGATGATCACCGCCTCGGGGATATCTGCCACATGAGATACTGAGGTGGCAGTGAGGTCTGCGGGCTTATGGAAGTCGACAAGCCAGACGCTCGTTGAGTTGTCGGTGAAGTTGTAAGAGCCCAGTACTCCTGCGCCGATGGCGAAAACGTCTGGCGCGACCTCGGCGATGCCGCTGAGGGCTGTCTTATTTGGAACTTGGGCTGCAATGATGGGGGCCTTTGGATCATTTGGATCTATGGTGTACATGGTGGCATTGGTGAACGTGTTGAGAAGGATGTGCCCGTTCGAGCGGACGGCGATGTTCTCAATCATATTTGTGGTTGGAAACTGCCACAGCTGTCGGGATGTTATAGCTGCAGCCACGTTGGCCATAAACAATGAGTCGAATGAGAATGTCTTCATCTTGATTTATTTTGCCATGCACAGACTATACTCCATGTGAATCTGATTGAAGGTCTTCGAGGTCTGATGTTAAGCTCTAGAAGCGACGACATCGGCCAGTACTTATACTCGTCGCAAAGACTATCCACTTTCTCAACTACCTCTTATGTAACCTTCCACATGAAGCACTGAGCTACTGTGATCGGAAGTCCATGTCATTGTTGAAGGCTAGGTCTATGCAACTAAACCCTTCCGTAGCGGTACGGCATATTCAGCAAAAAGGTGACATAATAGCACGTTAAAGGGACACTGTTAGTCCCTATTGCCCAGGGCGGATTTAACGGTCAGCAGCGCACCGCACTCCAATGACACGGACTTATCCAGAGGAGTGTCCGCCCCTAGCCCCTTCTAGATTGCGATAACTGGGAAGCAATGTGTGGAGGATTCTATCAGAAGTCCCGTTTTACCGCTTTTACACAAAGCTGGCAGTTTGTAATCTTTCGCGGCCTGGCGTAGCTAGCGCTTGTCTTTATCTTCGCCAAACGCGTCATAATTATAGTAGATTTAATCTATTAGATATGCTAGTTCATAGACAATATGACTTATATCATTGCTCGTCCTTTCTTGGTAGCAAAATATTTGTTGAAACGGTAGAACGTGACCTTTGAGAAGGTCCTTTTATCCTAACATATAATAAATTAAGTAATTAACAATTATCATAATAATTACTCACTTAAAGCAGGAGAGTTAGAAAAGTTACATCAGAACTTAATTCACCTTTTCAATAGTATCGCCTCGGACTTAGTGGTAGTAGTTGAGCACGACAAGTCTCGCGTTTGTACCCCGGATTTACAAGCATACTCGCATTCGCATTCGCGTTCGCGTTTAACTTGTGCCCCCTACAAGGCTATTAAATTGGCATGCATTCCAGGCAAGAGGGTGGAATCGTACGTATACAAGTATTGATAGGCCTGCAGTTGTGATTACGAGCTAAAATTCGGATAGCTGACCGAACATCATTGACCCTCTTTTGGCAACTATTCGTCGCAAACTCGTCAACAGGTAATGCTCTACGATGAAGGGCTGAACACCACTTGAAGTAGCATCTCTTCTTCGGTTGCGCCATCAGGGGGTTCGGGGCCGATAATTCGGGGCCGATAATTCGGGGCCGATGGCTTGCATTTATGTCCGGGGAATGGGTACGCTCACTGGGTTTGTGTCTACGGAGCCGTCCGAGGCCACGTGAGGTGCTTGACCCCCAAAGTAACACGATAAGTTTGACTGAATGAATCGCAAATGGATTCGGGTGTGCATTGACTTCAATCATCATGTAGTTGACATCTTATTGTCGAGCATTAAACACAGCTGTTACCCGGGCCTCGAGATCATGCAAACGAAAAAATTATCATACCCAGCACTAGCTTCTATAACAGTGATTAGTAGGCTATGGTCGAAGATGTGTTGACCAGAAGTGACACTTTTTATAACTGAACATGGTAGACCCTGGTCTGCAGACTGGATCGATGGGGCTGTCCTCTCGAGGTTCTTTGTTGCGATCGCTGACGAACAGACAGGAGTTCAACTTGAGTTCGACAGCGATCATGCAGCTTTCCCTTGTCAAAGCAGCCGCGGTTAGCGTCGAACTGCTAACACATCAACTGTTTGAATAAGCATAATATATGAGTTCAAAATCAAGAGCCTCGTTCGCAATGAACAAAGGAAGTGTCATCTAAACAATGTCATCGTTCAGAATTGCTAAATTGGGTATATATAGCGCTCCGATTCCATGTCAAAGCAAGCCTCATTTCACTCCCAACAAAGACTTCTAGGTCACCACACCATCAAATCCCCACTCGGCATCCATTTCATCAGCTACCACTCCTGCCTAATACCAACAAAATCTTACCTAAACTAACCTTGACAGAAAGTAGCAAGATGACAGGAATGGATCACACGGACCACGACGGAAAGGACATTGGTTTCCCCCTCAACAGTCAATCCCAACACTCGCCTTCCCCCTCAGAAGGGTCTGCGAACCTAATGATCCAGGGCTACAACGAAGACGAGTTGGAGGCAATGCTAACCAACAAGATCCTAGGCCCCGTAACAGACGAAATGCGGCACCTGCAGCATCAATTCATCTCCGAATTCATCCTCGCCGACACCAATACCACTACACTCGTAGAACTAGACGTCATCTTGAACTCGTGGGCTGAAATTATGGATAAGTATTTCTTCAACGGATTACTGACACAAGCACAAAGCGGCAGACTAGTCACGGTACGCTCTTACGATAGTACCAGTGAGCCAATCAAGGGCCTTGTCATGAGCGACCCAAAAAACGGGCATCTGCCCCAGCAGTTTGATATTGAGATCTGTTGTGCCTCAGGCCGCAGAAAACAGTCTAAGCAGGCATTGCTCAACATGCTTATTCACGAGCTCTGCGACGCCTTTTTAGGCCTTACGTACAACGACTGCTCGGACACCACCGCCGAGGGACAGCTCGTTCTCTATGGGGAAGGGATTGAAAATAACACCGGCTATGAGAGGTTGTGGGAGTTCTACCAGGATAACGTAAGTCGCCACATGGGTCTCTGGCATCCTGTTCTGGGATTCATGGCGCCCTATACGCATTCCCCTGCCGATTCCTCGTCGATGTGGCTCTCCTGTACTCGGGCTTATGTCACCCTTACAAAGAAACTGCCCTGGTTGTCAAGAGCCTGGGGAGGCCAAGGCAAAAAAAGGGGGGGTCAGGAACGGAGCAGAAACGGCAAGGGAAGAAGGGTGCCGGTGAGGGACATTGTGCGGGACGTCCTTTGGCTGAACTTCTTTGATGAGTGGAAATCTTTCGTGAAGGCGCAGGTTCCCGAGGCGGAGGAATACTTCTGGCTGGCGGTCGTGGTCGTGGTAGTTTCGCATATGGTATTGGGGGCTATCATTATCTGTGCGCTTTTGGCTCAACAGGCGAAACGCTTGGGACCTAGGCGATAAGGTAGGACTGGGTAAGTTACAAGGTACGCTGTTTTTGTTTTTAGCAAGCTGTCTTGAACAAAAGGAACAATGAAAAGAACCAGTTTCGATAATTTTACATAGCTTCACTACTATCATACGAGGATTTTCACCTCTAATTCACATTAATCGTGCTAATCTTATTAAGCTTGGGGTACATGTCATTTTGACGATGTGCCACTCATTGCTCCTCCTTACCCATAAGCCAGATCTCTCCCTTCAGACTCTCGATGACGCTCTCTCTGAGCCAACCATCCCCAGCCCAGTCAACACTCTTCAAAGCATCATTAGTGTTATCTTTATGTCCCTTTGATTTTTCAGCTCGCTGTCCTTGTTGAGCTCGCCATTCGACCCATTCAAACAACCCCTTGACTTCCACCAAGTCATCCCGACTTCCATTCCTGACATCTTCTTCGATGACAAGACGTGAATCAACAACGCTTCCCGAGGCATCGCCTACATCAGGCGAGCCGACAGCATGGTCTAGAACAAGACCGCGCTCAGCATACGTCAGTCTTTGGAGGCTTGGTACGTTGTTGAAAAGCCACTCAAGTGGCTGTGAACTGCTCTCTGCTGCTCCAAAATTTAAGGTCCGATCCTCGCGGCCGAGTGCTGACATGGTGGCGGAAAAGGGGCTATCATTCATGGGTCGCCGACGTAGATACAGAGCTTGTGTGTATTTGAATGCTTCTGTGTATTCGGGGTGGGCAGCGAAGTCCAGTTCCAAATTCCAAAAGTCCGGCGAGGTCGTCCGTAGACTTGTTATTTCGTTCAGTGGTGGAAGGAGGCAAGGTGTCATGCGATATTCATCGGGTAGAGTCGAATTGGATGACTTTTTGAGACGGATGGATATAGGTACACTGATGGGTGCGTTTGTAGCTACATCCTTTGCCACCAAGCAGCGCGGATCTGTGGCTAGCACCCAAAAGTGTCGGAATGCCTGGAGGTGGCACTTGTTGTCCTGCACGCTATCGGGGAAAACGGGATAGAAGGCAACCAAAAGAGAAGCAATCGCCAAATTGGACGTGCTGAAAGTTTGGGTTCCACACCCTAGCGACAAGACGCCGATAGCCATGTGAGTTGCCATGTGTGAGCCATATGTTGTCTCGGCGTCATTGCGGCCATGTAGAGATCTCAAGATACGAAGCACTTTGAGGTCGCACGTTCCCGCCATAACGATGGCGCAAGATATAGCGACCACGTCAAGACACATACGAGCGGTCACCTGAACAGATCTATCATCGAAGCTAGCGTCCGGTTTTGGATTGCGGCATTGTGCATGGAACCGATGTAAGTATGATAGGAGTAGATCTCGGACTTGCGTATTCCCAGACCCAGCATATCGTAATGCCATTGCGAAGCATAGGCCAGCTAAGATAGAGAGAAAGGGAAGATGAGTAGAATTTAGAGGTCCGCGGGACGACGAGTTGAATGGTTGAGATGGCGAGTGAACCCGGTAATGATACCTTGAAGGAAGGTTGTCCCGGATCCAGTCATGGGTAGGTTTGATGCTGGACCAAAGAATAAGGTGTTTGGTAGCTGTGCGGAGGAGAAGGATATCAGGTCGAATGTAGTCGAACTGAAGAACTGCATCCGGCACGTCAATCTTGCGAGCAACCACGTTGTCCTCGGACTTCAGATAGATGAGGGCAATGGCAGCGACAGCAGCGGCGTTAGACCTATCCAGGATATGAATTTCTTCAACCTTCTTGGTTGCAGTCGCCAATGTGAGTAGTTTCTCGGTGACTCGCATATCGTGAAGTCCTTTCAAGTCCGTACCCTTCCCAAGGTTGATGAAGCCGAGGGCAAAACCAGCAGCCAAGCGGTAGCATTCAGTGCGCAAGGTCTCGATGTCTTCTTCGGTGTCCATATGCGCAATTTCTGACATCATTATCTCGCTCATCCGGCGGTGTTGACTGTTGCAGTACAGCAAACCGATGCCCATGATCCCTGTGGTCTGTGTCAGAGGAGAAAGATTCAGCTCAGCTGCCCCACGGGGAAGCATTCGAGTAACATGTACGGACAATAGACGAGTGATTAGAGAGTCCATCGTCCCTATGTATGAAGCTGCTAGGCCAAGAAGTAGGCCAATCGATGTCATGGTGTGCTTTGGAGTGAGGTATTTGAATGCCACCCATTTAGCGACGTCTTTCAAATGTCCATTAAGACCTAGTGCTAGCAAGAATCCAGCATGCCGGTTATTCAAGTCATTGCCTGGTTTGTTGTAGAGGATCCACGATGTGTCGATGCCCTTGGCCTCGGGGGAAATAGACAAACCGGCGGCGACTCCGGAGTGGAAGAAGGACCACGCGATTTTTTCTTCTGTAAATAAAGATTTATCCACACCCACAGTCACGTTATTTGGCTTGACTGTACAATTGAGGACGAAGCCATGTATTTGGAATTTCTGGGTCAAAAGCGGGAACCGTAGACCGTAATTCATCAATCCCCGGCCGGCAGGTATAGATAGCGTGTTGGTGGCAAGTCTGGTGACAAGTTCTTTCTGCTGTTC
The DNA here is from genome assembly GCA_022578795.1 of Xylariaceae sp. FL0255. Taxonomy (NCBI): domain Eukaryota; kingdom Fungi; phylum Ascomycota; class Sordariomycetes; order Xylariales; family Xylariaceae; species Xylariaceae sp. FL0255. Next base: position 76,305 of record MU388887.1, read on the forward strand.
TAAGTAGAAAGGCTGGCTCCATTCTGGAAGGGGATCCAATCGTACAGCGCGCGGTCTCGCGGTGTTCAACATCAGTTTCGTTTCGTCTAAGCGGCGATCTTCTCTGAAGATGGCCCTGATAACAGCTTGTTTTTCACTCTCGGCAACGTCATCGGCAGGCATATCATTGAACTCCATGACATTTTGACAAAGAGAGCTGAAATCCCAGGAGGCATGATGCGTTGGGGCCTGAAAGAAAGTCAGCCAAGTACAATGATGCTATAACGGGTTGCTTACATTTGGACCAGTCGCATAGTTGCGATATTTCTTTCCTGATGACAGCATCAGCTGTGCGTCCGCTCTATCGACTAGTTCAAGCATGTCCTGCGACCATGTTGAGGGAGGGTTCGGTTGGCACTGGGTAATTGCGTCCCGTAATGGAATAAGTATTGACTCGGGGAGAGTTTCTAGAACGGTTGGGGCTATGCCGCTTTGATACATAGCAACTACAAAATCTGGTGGGGATCTTCTAGATTCCAATTTTTGGAAGAGTTCGTCTAGCATCCGGATGCGTGGAAGATTTGAAGTGGCAATAGATTTGCTAACGACAGGTAGATGCCGTCGAAGTCCTGAATGACTGGATAGGTTTGTTTGCGCCCATTCAAAAACGCTCCAATAATCTGGCTCACGAGATATTGATAGTGTGGATGTCGAAAGTTCGACTACCTTTACCGACTGATCCGGCCAGTCGAACGGTAATTCGAGCTGGTATGACTGTACCCATTTCGGCCAATTCATCCATTTCGCAATATGGAGTAGTATGCCGCGAAGATCGGTCACTTCCGGTGACCCGGATGTGACAGAGGCAATGTTCAATTTTTGCTCTTCAAGAAGGAGATGCAGGCCGAAGAGGATGTCGTCAGGGTATCGATTCGTACCGTTTTCGGATGCACCCCGAGGCAAATAGTCTAGTGGAGCTGAACCACGAGACCCGAGGTATGCGATAGCATTGCTAAGCAGAGATGGAAGAGAGTTCACTTCAGCAGCGCGAGGGTTAGATTGAAACAATGTATCAGGGGCGTCATGCTCTTCCAAAATCCATTGCCACGGCCGCTTTTCCATCCAAAAAGGATGAATCATTGATCCTGGGGTTTCAAGATCACCCATCGTATACCAGTCCGCTAGATCGATTACGGCTCCGCTACTAGATCGAAGCAAGCTCCGGGCTTTCCTGGGCGGCGTTTGGTCAAGGCCAGTGGGTTTTAAGTGGAAGCCTGACCCGAGGTACAAGAGAAGGATTTGAATCATAGCCGCATGCCACTCGACATTTATTGCTTTGATCTCTTGATCATGGAGCCATGAAATGATATCCCACCAGCCAACAAGGAGATGGTCTGTTGACGTATTAGGAAGTATGGAGCGAAGCATGTCCATGATTTTGCGAACCCATGCAGATCTAGGCTCTAGCTGTACCTGTATTTGGTGCAACGACATGTCGCTTCCATCTAAAATGTCAACTACGCCGCGGAGCTTTGCATGTCGCATACCCGCTATTTCTCCTATGACGGGGGTAATAGCACGCCTAATGCCCACTTCCCTGTTCACAAGGCTGCCACGATAGGCAATATTCCGCAAGTTTGCCAGACATAACTTGTCTGGTAATGTGACAGGTGAAAAGGGACTCCAGGGCGCCTGCACACTGAGTTGGCGCTTCCCATCTTGCGCTTGGGATAGCATCAGAATCATCGACGTTTTTCTATCGGCGATCTTGCAAGAATCAATCACATTGTTGGCTTTCTTCAGTTGTCCAAAGGTGATGGTCAATTTATGCTGATCTGTTTTTCCCGGCGGGGGCTTGCCCTTGAACTGCACGTGCAATGTCAGAAGTTGAAGTCGATTTTCCATCGGGTCTTGTAACCCAACCAGGACTTCTTGACGGGTGAAATGATCTGCGGTCATACAAGGCCCTGCTACACAGAATACTTTGGATTGCCGACGAGCAGGTTGTTTAGAAAGAGAATAGCGCACATTGGTGTTGTCGATGGGTATGCTGTGAATCTTGGTGAATAGGATTTCTTGACTCAAGCCGTCAAAGTCATGATCATCGAGGCCCATGCTATGGAACCCTTCGAAGTCTCCTCCAGCTCGCAGTTCTTCCAGCAAAGTGTCAACAGGTGCTTCTAGAAAATTAGATAACGAGTTAGCGCCATGAGTATGCGGAGCTCCATAGCCAGGCCCAGAAAAGACACCACTAGTGCGGCTTCGCTGACTGCCATGGGAGGTATCTCTTCTCCCCCCAGCATGACTCGGGATTTGAGGCTGCTCTGCGAAACCAGTTCTGTCCTGGGAGGCTGACAAATCGGCTCTAGCAAGCATAGAACTCACTCGACGAGATGTACGGCGTGTTACTCCAGATTCTTTGTCGAGACCCAGAGAAGACTCGAGCTTTTCCAAGGCGCGATCAGTCTTTTCGACTTTCTCGCTTTTTCTTGACCTTTTTCCAGGTAAGGGCGCACCGAAGTTATCTTTGGTGCTGGGTTGGTGTGGATTCGGGGCAGGTCCCGAGAGCCCCGGTTGCATAGAGCTACGACGCGGCCCCGAATGTCTCTTTTGCGACCTACGGACTGATCGGAAGGGATCGCCATTTCGCAAATATGTGAGCTTCCAGACCGTGTACATGGAAGTGTCTCGATTAGCCGTGACTGCAAGGATCAATCTGTTGTCACCTGTGCCGGCCGATTGGGCGCTCCGAGCAACTTCTTCAATATGCAGAATCTCCTCGGCTCGATCAAGGAAATGAGGTGTCTTATCTGAACGTTTCTGAGGTCGAGTTTTGGCAGACCTCTCTGGCTGTGTGACGACGAGGCCCAGCTCGAGCAAGGGATCTGTCAAAGCAACGAGGCGGGGCCAGTGAGAGTCAGTCTTATCTTCAGGAACGCCCCACATGTTATCGGCATGGGAGCTCAGCCTTAAAGGGAGAGCTTTCGGCTTGCCGAGAGCTTCGACGCTGAATGTTGAAAGCTGCGAAGTGCGCGTTGCCACAGGAGAGGTTTGGTTGGAGATGAAGGAATTGGGAGGGACGCGAGGGAACTTGAGACTCGCAGCGGCAGCAGCATCGGCTCGATATTTCCGTTGGACGATAACACCTTGAGGAGCAGCACAAGCAGATTCAACTTCGAATGGCATGTGGACAACATGACTGGTCCCGTCCAAGAAGTAGATGTGAGCCTGAGTCTGAAGAAAGACGACCAATGCCCTCGACAATGTAGAATCCTCATGATGTTTGGTGGAAGACCCGCCCTTAGGATTCACTGGATCTTCGGAGAGGGGAAAGTAAGTTAGCACAGCCTGAGTTATTGGCTCTTTCTCGAGCTGGAAGCCAAAGCATTTCCGAAAGATGCAGCCACGGGACCAGATGACAGTATGTTTCGTGACTAGCAGTTCATCCTCAGCCTCATCGGTTGTCGTGTGATCGACAGTGATGTCCCATTCGTATAATGAGGGATCTGGATTCTCGGGCAGGAGTTGTTCTTGGATGGCGTAGTCAAGAGCGGTGGGCTGATGAAGACCCAGAGAAGTGACCGACGCCATGATGATCAGCAGTGATCCATTGAGTTTGTGTCACTGCTTTGGACCATTGGTGAGTTTTGGGCAAGTTCAGATGCGGTCTGTTCATGAATTAGAACGTCGGGAATTATCATGAGCCATGGTGAGGCAGTTCTTCGGATTGAGCCTAAGACGTCGGTCTGCTCTTGGATCGAATGGGAGTAGACGCGCACATGGAATTGTATGTTTGTGATGGTGAGCCTGAGTGAGGCGCGACAACCAGTTTAGGGCGCTCCGATAGAGTGCCTGCCCGCCAAAGCCCCACGTTCTTCGTTTCACGGTGGGAGCGCCATACAGTAGGTATATTCATATTTATACCATACGCACTGTATGAGCATCATCTCCAGCTCCAGCTCCAACTGCAGCCCCAACCTCTGACGTCGGCGCGGTTATTGGCGCTAACCAGCTCCTCGGCCAGCTACTACCTCTGCTGCTACTTCAGTCATAGCTCTCTTGACCTTCCCCCCCATAATGCGACATCGCCAGCTTTCACACATCCCAACTTTCCTCATCGTCGACACTCATATACCCAGCTCACCTCAAAGCTTGTACAGTATGCCAGTTTATTCAACCGATCCCTTGTCATGACGGAGGCACAGCCCGTTTTGGGCAAAGACGAACCTCACGACTCGAATAATGACGTTGCCGAAGAGGACGCTGTAGATCAAGCTGCCCAAGTTGTAGCAGCCTCCGACGAGCCTCAGTCCGATGAAAAATCTGCACTGCAAGAAGATGCCGGTGATGGAGACAAAGAAGAGAGTGAAAATAGAGACGACGACGAGGACGATGAAAGGGATGATCAACATGAAGATGACGACGAAGATGATGATGACGATGACGATGACGAAGAGGAGGAAGAGCCGAGATTAAAGTACGCCCGACTGACACAGCATCTGGCAGCCGTCTATAGGAATGGCGACTCCACGAGTGCCTTTCTTGTCGCCGGTGATAAGATGATTGTCGGCACTCACAAGGGCAACATTGTAGGCACTCGTTGCGCCATCCTCTTATACTAATTGACTAACCGACACCCAACAGCATGTCTTCCAACTCCCCACCTGCCAATCACTCATCGCCTACCATGCTCACGACGCCTCCGTCACCAACATCTCCATCTCACCCTATCCTCCCCCGTCTCTGCCTCCCTCCCTCAAACCCGACGCAGTGGCCCGGGCCATGGCGCAAGACAACAGCCGCCCCTCTTCCGTACACTCCGAGAGCTCGCCTGCTCGCCAGCAGCGGAAACCACGCGAACTACCTCAGATACCAACCCTTCCCTCGAACAACATATCCATCGCGACATCCTCCATGGACGGCCTCGTTCGCGTCCAGTCCTTAGTCGATTTGAAAGATTGCCAACTGCGCAACTTCGCGCGTCCCATACAAGCCGTGGCCATATCCCCCGACCATAAGAATGACAGGACATACCTATCTGGAGGCCGAGCCGGAAACCTCATCTTAACGGTCGGCGCACCCCAGGGACGAAGTACCTCCACAACCATAGGAACAGCCGCCGCCGCTGCTTCGGGATGGCTTGGGAGCATGGGGCTTGGCGCCAACACGGGGAAAGACACTATCCTCCACGCTGGAGAAGGTGCTATCAGCACGATCAAGTGGTCCATGTCTGGTAGGTATGTTGTTTGGCTCAACGAGCACGGTATCAAAATCATGCGCACCAAATTGCATCTTGAGAGTGGCGACGCTGAAGACGCTTGGAAGCGCATCGGCCATCGCGACCGACCTCAAACCGACGAATGGGATGAAATGGCTGGCTTCTGGCAGGGCCGAGCAGAATGGATAGATGATCAAGCCATGAGCCTTGATGATCCAGGAAAGGACAGTGTCACTTCGACAACTCTATCTCCCGCTGCGTCGAAGCTAGCCCTTCAGGCTCAGAGTCATGACAAGAAAATTGAACGTTTGTTGGTAGGCTGGGGAAGCACCATCTGGATAATTCACGTCCATCCGGGCAATGCCGCCTCGAGTAAGCAAGGAACAGAGAAGTCGATTGGCCACGCCGAGGTAGTCCAGGTGTAAGTCGAATGAAGTTGTCGTTTTGTTCATTTCACTAACACATCCAGGTTACGGATGGATTGCATTATATCTGGCATCTCATTATACACTCAAAACCTTCTCCTAGTCCTTGCATATTGCGTCCCAGGGAAGGAAGAGGATGATGAGGAAGAACCGGCGGCCCAGACCAAAGGCCACAAAGCTAAAATTTCAATATCTTCCGCCGGCAGTGGACCATCAGGCGGTAGAAAACACCGACAGAATGCCCTTCAGCCCGAGATTAGACTCATCGATCTTGTTTCGGAAGCGGAAGTCGACAAAGATACGCTCCCCATCAGTAACTACCACAGTTTGACATCAAACGACTACCATTTAGGGGTGCTGCCTGCCAGCCGGGCAGCGACCGTCGCAGCCTCTCGAGGCGCTCTGGAATCACTGGCCGGCTTTGGAAATGACATGTTGAATGCGGCTATGAACCCCATGTCACTTTTCAGCTCCGGCGCCAGCATTAAGAGTAAAGACAGCACTGACGCTGCCTCGAGCAGTAAAGTTGGAGCTGCCGGAAATCTCACTCGAGCAGTTTCGCAGCTTTCATCGCAGGCAGCTCATCCTAATCTTGTCAAGCCGGGCGCAAAACTCTTCATTCAAAGCCCTTACGATTGCCTTCTAGCTACAAAGAGGGATTTATCGGATCATTTCTCCTGGCTCTTGGAACATGAGAATTATCAAGATGCTTGGGAGCTCTTGGACGAGCACCCACAGATTATTTCATCCTTACCGCAGGGGCGCTCTACTGGCGCACCCTCAACCCCAGATCAGAGAACATCAACTACAGAAGAATCATTCGATGATACATCGTCCATCATCGGTTTGCAGAAAACATCCAACACACCCCTGGAGAGGGAGAAGCAAAGAATAGGTGAACTCTGGGTTCAAGACCTTCTTGACGACGGTGAGTGGAGTACGGCTGCAAAAGTCATAGCCAGGGTGACACGTACGCCGGATAGATGGGAAAAGTGCGTGTACGCTTTTGCCGGAGCTAAAAAGTTCGACGAGATCGTGGACTATATACCATCTGAGCCCTTGCTTCCTTCTATCCCGGGAACTATATATGAGATCATGCTAGGACATTATTTACGAACCGACAAACCCCGTTTCAAAGAGCTACTAGAACGTTGGGACAATGAGCTTTTCAATGTTCGGGAAATATCCACAGCACTCGAAAATCAACTCAAGTTTCGCGATGTTCGTGAAGATAGTGTTGAAGACGGCGAGAAGGGACGCGATTGGCGAATTGTCATGGAAAGCCTAGGTCGTCTATATGAAGCCAGTGGCAAATATCGTGATGCCTTGCGGTGCTACATCAAGCTACAAGACGCCGATTCAGCCATGCGATTGATCAAAGATAACCATCTCGCCGGGGCCGTGACAGAAGACGTCGCGAGTTTCATTGCGCTCCGAGTTCCTGAGAAGCAGCTCAGCCGTATGAGTGTTGAAGATGTTGCTGAAGCCACCTCAGAAGCGATAACGTTGCTTGTCGACGAGACTCATCGTGGCTTGATCCGACCAGATACCGTTGTCTCCCAGCTAGAAAAGAGAGCCTTGAAACTTTACCTCTACTTCTATTTCAAGGGTCTTTGGGAGGAGTTTAGAGAGCGGCCGGCTGATGAGTCCGTGTCTCTTATTGATGAGTTTGCCGATCTCGCGATTCACATCTTCGTTCTTTACAACCGCCACCTTCTGATGGACTTCCTCAAGGTTTCAACATCATATCGGTTTGAAAAAGCGGTGCAGGAGTGTGAGCATGCCAACTACATTCCGGAGTTGGTATATCTGTACTCCAAGACGGGTCAAATGAAGCGAGCACTTTATCTCATTATCGACCGGTTGGCAGATGTGTCCCAAGCCATTACGTTTGCCAAAGATCAAGATGACCCGGACTTGTGGGAAGATCTGCTCGAGTACAGCATGGATAAGCCTCGGTTCATCCGCGGCCTGCTCGAAGAAGTCGGCACATCAATCAACCCCATAACACTTGTCCGACGTATCCCCGAGGGTCTGGAGATCCCAGGCCTTCGGGAAGGATTGAAACATATCATGAAGGAGCACGAGATCCAGTACAGTATCTCCTCCGGCGTCGCCCGCGTTCTCAGGTCAGAAGTCGCAGCTGCGCAAAGTCAGTTGCGAGGCGGACAGCGCAAGGGAGTCAAATTCGACGTCGTTGTCCGCGATCAGGATCATGTTGATGTTTCTGTCAAAGATGTACCCAACCCACCCTCTGTCGAAGTCCGTCCGCCATCGGGTGTGCCCGTCTTGAACGGGCACGACACACCTATTGTGAATGTATCGAGCAAACCTAGCTCATCACACGGCCCAACAAACACAAAATCGAAGAGTCAAAACCAACAGCCCGACCATGACCACCGCGAGGCTCAACCCGGTCATTGCGCGAAATGTCACGAGCCCTTCACGGAGTGGGAGATGGAAACGCTCGTGGGGTTTGCGTGTGGGCATGTTTTCCATATTACGCATCTCCTGGAGATTCTGCATCCGGGGCAGGAGGTTGATGACAGCATTGTGAGTAATGGGAATGGGGATGGAGAGGATCGATCAAGGAATGGGAGGTATATTGGGAGCAAGGTCACGCATGCGAGGTTACTGAGGGATCGTGTTGAGAGTGGGTGTCCGGTTTGTCGGGTAAAGATGGAGGTAGTGCAGGGTTGAGGAGGTGGTGAGTGTCTTACATTGCATTGTCAGGGGAATAGGAGCTGTGGAGAAGGAGATAGCTAAGAGAAAGCAAATCGGGCAGAAGAGGAGCTGGGAAGAAGTAGAGCGAGAGTTTGATGAGGCCGATGACCGGTCGTGACATTTTTTGGCAAGATGCTGCATGCATTTATAGCATTTATTGGCGTATTATATCCCATCGTTGTTGCATTCATTCTAGTCTTTCCAACTCTCGGTGGTGAGGTTAACTGGGGCTTGTAGATAGGGGTTCGGTATTTCTAGATACGTCTATCAGAGTTGATATACGAGAATTGGCAGAGAGGTTTTGTTGTCTTTTTTGGTTTCGAGCTTATATGATAGAGATTTGATGCTGTGCTACTTGGTCATGGAAAGTGCTGGCTGGCTGGGCTTAAAGTGTGGTTGATCACCCGTGGAAACAAGGCATTTTACTTGTGCTTGCGCTATGTATTCCCCGGCAGTTGGAAATCTATGACATAGATACTTGAGTTGCTATGCGATTTATGAACAGTATCTATATTAAAGTCTTGACGAAAATAGGAACACGGCTCGTGACTCACCTCGCATGGATTTAGTGCTTATAAATTCTTCAAAATCACCGCAACGGTTGTTGACCTGACGATCAACAAGTGAGACGGTCCGCGGCCTCGAGCAGAGCAGCCTAACTTCCGCGATCCGCGCCTTACCTTTCCGCACGTTGTATATGTCCATTGACCTTGCACATCGACATGCTGCACTCGGCGACCGTGGACGCCGTGCTTATCTGAACTCTGGCAATGGCGAACTCTACGAATACTTCTATAACCGACATCCCGCCATTTGTCGGCTAATGGGTGATGTCGAGCGAGCTATCTCTGATTCATGGGGACAGCCCGTGCATACAAGGGAAGAGACGGGGTGAGACGGGATGAGCCGAAAGACCATCTCAGACTGCATTAGACTCAAACTACTTGTTTTGAATTCTGATTGACGGTCGAGCTACTAGCCATTTGGGATTGCGAGCATTGCGGTAATTTATTTACCCTCTACTTGTCCCCCACGTGACAGGGTCTCAGAGAGTGCCTCCTATTTCTAGATGAGTCTCAGCTGCCCAGCTGGGGGCCAACCGGTCTCTACAGGCGGAAATGCATGCAAAGTCCCCTAAAATGAGACTCCAAATCTCCCTCACTGTCTCATTATGACGGAGACGCCGTACTGGTTTTTGGAGCCTCCCTCTTGCGCGAAGATGCGCGGACCTTCAGGCTACGCGAGTGTACCCATACTTCTAACGAGAAGCCAGCAAGTGTGTCGCTTTGGGTGTTGTTTGCCATTATTGTGCTTGAGGTACTATAAATACGTATGCCAGAGGAGTTCTGATACCACCCTTTATATAGGCTAGTTTAAGGTCAGATTTATCGTCCTCTGCAATGACTCAGTTATGTTTATTCCCTAGAAAGTAGCATCCGTGTTGAGTTTATGAGTTCTATTATTCCGCATACTATCTTAGCACTTATTAAGTGTGACTAATACTTCGTGATGAAGAGTTAATGTGTAATATACAGTGTGTATATGCCGATCATGTCACGGCGATGGCATTAGTAATACTAGTGCTCCCACTGCTAACTTTAGTGCGACTGTCATTGACATATAAATGGTTGATCCGGGGAAGTGTGAAGCTATCGCAACAAGACCGTCCTATTCCAAGCACCTTCGGAGCTGGAGGTACCGCGGCATCATGCGTGCGAAATATTTTTTGCAACAGATGACTCTATATACGGCATTCGAGAAAAGTTTTAGTTGTTAGTTACATCAGTCGATGTTTCGAGCACATTGTGATCGATGTTCCCGACGCTGAATTGATAAAGCGCTCCTTAATAGGGTATATTGGCACTATGTTGTTCACAGCGACGATGATGACGAGGACGCCAAGAATGATGTCGTTAGCTATAACGACCTAAAGAACGCGAATATGGAGACCTGTGCGGCTTTCAAACAGCTTTCGGTCTGCATGATTTGAATAGGCCTTTAGTCTCAATGAAGAGTCAAGGTAGATAGATCATACACAAAAATATCAAAAGTATACACAGTAACTACTCACGCTGGCCTGGATGTACATGCAGACTCTCAACGGACACAGGGTCGTGTGAGCTGGGGCACAAACTAAGTTGAGGTTGGTTGACGGTGCGCAGATCCTCTGACTGAAGAATCACGAGCAGCGACCGGCGGCTCTACACATGCTATACCTCGGCTGCTCGGTCTTCTCGCGATTTCTTCCAAGAATGTTAGCTCTGGTTTAAGTCATTACCCTAACATAAACTTGGTCCCTGCCATTTTCTGTTGTGTAATTGAAACATAGACGACATCTGGTTCCGTGGCGCGACTGCCGAAGCCCGAATTTTGATGTTTATATCCCAAATGAGTAGACTTTTAGTCGAAAGAAACACGGAAAGGACAGTTCAACTCATTATGTTCAGTTTCATGGGTTATATACCACCTATATTACACATACGTATCAAAATTATACGACTATGATGCCGATGGCAATCAGGAAGTTACGATTTAGGAAAGACCTAACTTAGAATCATCACATACTTCAATTTAAATGCTTGTCGCTATTGTAATAGCAAGTGTTTCTATTGCTATATATAGCTCTCCTCGAATCATGATTGATTTGTTAGTCACTGATCGAGGGTTACCTAGCTTCATTCTAGAAGAACCAATATGTAGATGATCAAAGTGTTCCACGACGGCTACATCGTTGACGGCCACGACGGAGCATACGAAGTCGATGGGGTCGAGGATGATGACAAGGATATGAATAGTTTCGACCTAACTTTCTCGGTTTCGCCTGGTGTATACCGCTGCTCATACCTCTTCGAAGTATGGCATGACGATGAATGGCAGTCTGCACGGCCTGACCTGACATCAATCACAAGGAACAATGTCCAGTTCGTCGGTGCTGGCCGTGTGTATGTGCAAAGGAGGACATAGATGTGAAGGCTGTCGACTTGATTGAAGAAGTCATAATTGGCGACCGACTGCTCTGGGTCTAAATCGTGCGTGCCAGTCTTTTCCTGACTGTTTCAACACGGGATGATTTGCACGGGGCATCGGAGTCATATAAGAGAAAGCGCTAGTTGCATGCCTGCTGTCGAATAACTCAATTAATCTTCTTCTAGTAACAATTCTATTTGCTCAATATTCTGCTTACTATGTGCTTCTTATATTATGTCAATTTCTTCAGTATGATGAGGGTGACGCCCCCACTAACACTGTCGCTGTGACTAGTGTTGTCTTGTTAGTTGAGACCTTCGGTCGTTTGCGGCGGCTCAGAAGTATTGTATGCCGGGCCTTAAAGACAAACTGTTCTCCCATGCCAAGATCCAATGAGCCTTCTTGCCAGGACCAGAGGCATGGACCTGAACATGGGTAGAAAAAGGAGAGAAAACTACACCCCGTACTGAAGAATAAAGAGGAAAGCGATTGCTTAATGAGTGTTCACTATCAATAGTCCACCTCTTGCTCTAGGAGGAAAGAACATATACCAGCAAGTTACCAAAGTGTTGGGGGCTGTGGACAACCCCGGTACACCTAACAGAAACCAACCCCTTCGAAATGCTCGTTGACCCTTTTGGTTATTGTACAGATTTAGGGCCAATTTAGTATCTTCACTTGAGGATGCAGCGTGTGCACAAACAATATTTGGGTGGGGAATCTAGTTGAATTTCCTCTAAAGCATCATACAGCAGCGCGAAATAGGTATTGTCAACATCCCTGATTTAGATACGTAAGTCTAGTCTTGATGGACGTCTATTTCTATACAGTTTTGTCTCGATATATGTAGTGCCTGATCCACACGTCGCTCCAAGGCTGGTTCGACGAGACATTTGCATTTTGCATCTTGACTCTACCACGGAGGTGACAACTGTTAATGAATGTAAAGTGATGACACAGGACCCGAACACTGTAATAGATCTCTATAGCATGTATTGAGGTAATCTCCAGGAAGGAGAAAGGAAGAAAAGAGATCTAAGCTATGTGTAAACTACTTATGGCGATCCGGAGGCATCGAATTTAAGCTGACATAAGGTGACAGACTCGACAGACTCAAAATACTCGACATCCTCGATAGACTCGACAGACTCGACTACACACTGCGGACAAAGAGGGTGTCTGCATTCCTCACACTCTCGGGGCGAGCGCATGTTCCTATAGTTACAGACATGACAGGTCCATACACGTCGGATAGGACGCGCTTCGCGGGGCATAGCTACCATGTTGAGTCTGTCCATGCTTACCTTAGGCACCTAGGGTAAAATTTAGCAATTCTGGGTACTTCTCTCTCTCTTCTTGCCGTTTGCGACTTAAGGAACGACCTGCTGGTATCGGCTGCCTCTCGGTGGCCACTGTAATATCTGTCTTGTTAGATACCTACGTGAGCTGGTAGTTGCTTGTGATGAATGTAGATACTCCGAGTTCGTTGTAGAAGTGTTGATAGAATGTTAGAAAGCACGATCGACGTTTGCGATCTTTATATAATAGATCCCCGTGACCAGAGCACAAAGGGGCAACAAGATCTTCGAATGTTCAGAGCTTCGGCTTTGACACAAAGAACAATACATACTCCTAATGTGATTTTGGATTCTGCTACCCGGCTCTTTGTTACGGAAATTGTTCACCTCGATTTGGTTTCTGCGCATAAAAACTATTATATTTGTCTTGAAAGTACCACAAGAAAGATGTATAAGCATATGTCATTATCCCGAACAAAGTTTATGTTATGATGCTGTATGATATCACTTGTACTGTGGTACGATGTCAATTTTGCTGCGAAGAGAGTTGGCTCAATTCGAATCTTTCAACAAGTCTAATAAGTAAAGTTAGTTAAGGCTGCCTTGACTTAATTCTTTTAGGTTGGGAATTCTGGGGTCTACCTAAGTACGTGACAGAACATCTAAAATGGTATATATTATACTGACATAGGGCTCTGTAGAAAAAGGGGTTACATAAGTGGCTTCCAAAAGATCACCAAGCTTGGGCGCATAGGCAGACCCTCTTCCCCTCTAGTAGAGTCAGACAAGAGTCATTTTTCTCGAACATTTACTGCGCAGGTAAGGAACAGCAATTGGGAGAGACTTTCAGCAAGCAACATGAAGATGTCTAATTGGAACAATTCCACCGAAGCGGTAGCGGATTACTAACAGGCCGAAAATTCATCGTGCAAATTTGCTATACGGGAAAGTGAGACTAAAAGGAAAGCAACGAATACGGGGTTATGATTCTTATATATTGTCCTAGACGAGAAGGATTTTTACTCATAAATGTCAACTCTGTACCCTCGCTGGAGCCCTGGAGCCGCCTTTAACTGACGTTAAAGAGGGCCATGCGTATAGCGAGCCCATTTCGCCTTGCCATCCACATCAGCCCCAGCCGTTTTTGAATTTCGGGGACGCGTACGGCTCGCTGCTACAAGTGCGACTTCGCAGCGAGCAAGCTAAGCCAACGTTAGCTAACGTGATCAGGACTGAGCCAACCCGAGCCGGGTCTGAGTCCAAGCGACGAGCGGTCATGTGACCTCGAACCTCCATATTGACGTGGTATAACAAAACAAACATTGTATATTGAAGACATTTCCTGGCATCTGCTGTAGACTTGCCAGCCACGCAGTCATAAGTCCGTAGCATTACCGAAATTTCGTCCAGCTTGAACTTTCCCAACAGTTAATGACTTAACTTCTTTGGACCTCTTGCATTTCTTCACTGTGCTGGACGTAGGGCTTAGACAGTACAATTTACAGATGCAGAAGTATCTTCTCCAGTTGCTAAAGTTTGATATTCGGTACCTCCCCTCCTTAGAGTCGAGGTCTTGGATCGTGTCAATGGCTTGTCTCTCGTGGGTCGACCCCCTCTGTTACTATGTATGCGACCCGGCACCACCGTCGGATTACGTTACCTGGAGCTATCCATGGAAGATATGTAGTCGTCCCACCGCTTAGACACAGATCACACCCAACGTCCAGTGTCAGTATTGCGAACGAGCTTGCGGTCATAACTCGATTGAGAACGATCGGAGCCATCATCTACAACTCGTCATCCTTCAGCTTCGTTGATCACTCTGTGGATTGCTTAAATGCGATTATCTGGTGCAGATCCAAAAGGCTGCCATTACACTTCTGTTGCTCAAAGACTGACAATGCAGCAGGATGCAGAATGAAAACTCAAAATTCATGCTCATCAGGGGACTTTTAAAACTGCCACCCATCGGTAACACGAGGTCGAGAACACGCTATCTACCCCAAGGGCTATCCATACGATATGCATAATACAAAGCAAGTTATCACGCTATTGATAGATTAATCATAGGAGGCAATACCGACAGATCATTATAGGGGTTATAACCTTATAATTGACACTACTAGTTAGTCTTTGACTAATGAAACAGCTTCGATTACTTACTTACAACAGTCTATAGCGACGGTATCTTCTATTTGGTTGCCTTAAGTGTTGCGGCGCGAGCGCCAACAGCTCCGACGAAGGCTTCTGACGCGACGGATCGGAGCGTCAGTATTGGTAACCAAACTATTGGATGTTTATGCTGTCTTACCTGTGAGAATTACCGATGCTGTTGCTGTGATAAACATTACTGCGGGGTACACCATATAGTCATTGAATGCCAGTGGCATTCTCTCTATCCGTCTTGACCAGAGGCGAAGTCAAAGCGCTGCAAAGCAAGGGGGGCGCTAATTAACCTCTTAGCAGTGACTCTTGTGCTGAGGGCGGTCAACCTCGTACTGAGTGGTCTTAAAGGCTGTTTAGGAGATGGGCAATTATCAACATAAGCACTTACGAGCGAAGGGATGATTCAGCTATCTGCTTCTGGGAGTATCGCATAGGGCTCGCATGAATTGGAAGTTTTGAGCCTCGACTGAAATATCATCTTCAAACACTATTGAACAAGAGAGAAAGAATACAGAATTATAAGGGAGTGGAAATCCTGTCTGATCAAATCCTTGGCCACATCGATCACCTCACATAATTCTGCTACTGCCACACCAAACAGGGTGTTACTTAAGGCATATTGCCAAGTTAGATTCCGTTGGCTCCGAGAGGCCATATCCAAGCCAACAAGCCCCCCAACTATCTAGGCTGTGAACGGAACATTCTCCTGCGTAAGTATCTAATTTCAGGGTGGCGTGACGTGTCACAAAGCTTACGTCGGTCTATAGAAAGAGGGGGAGCCAGGTTTGTCAACAGCCCGCCTTCAGCGCCGGACCCGATCATCAATAAGTACTTTTAAGCTTACTGCTTTCGAGCTATTACGCATCCGCGATCGTTTGGTTGATAGGAGCAATATCAACTCTACCTTGATCGGGTTTTCGTTCTCAGTGTTAATCAAGGATAATATTCTATTCTGACGGAACTCTGTGGATCTTTTACTTGCAGTTGTTCTCGTTATTTCGACCATTGTCATGATGACTACATCCTTCGACTTCATCATTGTAGGTGCCGGCACTGCCGGAATTGCTCTAGCCACGCGATTCGCAGAGAAAGGCGACCAGAGTGTCCTTGTCTTGGAAGCTGGGGAGGATCACACTGATGACCCTCGAGTGAAGATGCCGGCGTTCTATACGGCTCAGTTCGGCACTGAGATGGATTGGGGTTCCAGACGGTTGCGCATGTACTATGATATTAATCGTATAACTGAGACTCTGAAGCTGATCGATTCATAGCCGAATTTAAAAGGGAGATGCGTCAGCCTGAACCAGGACAAAAACCTCGGAGGTTCTTCGCGTATGAATGCTCATGTCTATGCTCCGCTAACACAAGCAATGCTTGATGGCTGGGTTGAGCTTGGGAATCCGGGATGGGAGTGGGACACCATGGGCCCCTACTACACCAAGGCTTTTACCTCTCTGCAACTATCTGAGAGATTTAAAAGCTCACTTGCCATCGATCATTGGGGACCAGACGACGTGGTTTCCAGCGGTCCGGTTCGATTGTCTTATCCCGGTAACCCGCCCTATCCCATCCGCAAGCTATGGGCCGAATTATTCAAGCAGAGAGGCTATGTTGCAAGTACAGACCCATGGCTCCAGAATCCCATTGGAGCTTTCAGTAGTCTCGCAAGTATCGATCCTGATACCAAGGAACGAAACCATGCTGCTAAAGCATACCTAGCAGCGGCCCATCACCGGCAGAACCTAGGAGCTGTTCTTGGCGCCTGTGTCGAAAAGATCGTACTTTCCATGGGCCAGAAACAGCCTGGGGCAACCGGTGTCCAATATTACTACGAAGGTTCATTAAATAGAGTCGATGCAGACAAAGAGGTCATCATTGCTGCCGGAGCCTTGCACTCTCCCAAGTTGTTAGAGCTATCTGGAATCGGCAACCCCGATATTCTCAACAAACACGCATCGATGTTGTCAAAAACTTGCCAGGAGTCGGAGAGAACCTTCAAGATCATCTCGTGTGCGACATCTCATTTGCCACAGAAGAAGAGTTGGAGACCCTAGATCCTCTTGTCAGACAAAAAACTCGAGCCTTTGAAGAGGCAATGCTCAGATATTCACAACATCGCGAAGGGCTACTGACTTCAACGGGCATAAAGACATTTGCTTATCTTCCTACTATGGAGTTCCTTTCGGCAGATACCCGTGATGAAATGATCCAGTTGATCAGTAAGAATCTTCCCACCCATGGCTTCACCCAAGAAGAAACTAGGGCCGGTATGTACAATGGCATCGCTAGAAAGATGCTACTCAATCCAAAACAGGCCTTTGGAGTCTATTTCTCGGCCCTGGGACAGAACCCTATCGCGCCGGATCTTACCACTAGCAAACTATCTCCGCCATAGCCTGGGAGATGGTTCACTATAGCCGGCATGCTTGCTCAACCCCTTTTTCCCGCGGGACGGTACACATCATATCCAATAAATCCATTGATGCACCAGACATTGACCCCAAGTATCTCTCCAATCCTCTCGACGCAGAGATATTCGTACAGATTGTCTCGTATATCAAGTCTATTGCAAGTTCTACACCTCTGAGTAGCGTGTTGAAGCAGCCACTTCAAACATCCGTACCATCGATACCTATCGTTAACTTAGTTTCTGCCAGGAGGTACATTGAATCTCGCACTATCTCAATGTGGCATCCAGCTGGGACTTGCGCAATGTTGCCTGAGCAAGTTGGAGGTGTCGTTGACACATGCCTGAAGGTTCATGGTGTCGGCCGTTTACGGGTTGTTGATTCAAGTGTGGTACCGCTGCTTCCGTCGGGAAACTTGCAGTCCACTATCTATGCAATTGCTGAGAGAGCGGCAGATCTGATCAAGAGTGCTCATAGACTGCAGTGAAGGCTCTGACCCATGCGACTCGTAGCTCGATTTCATTTGTCAAATTCCTATCCAAATGTAGCTGAAAGTAGAACACAATTGAGGCCTTAATGTGACTTGAGACTGTGTTTTTTTGAGGGGGGGGGGGGGGAGCTTCGAGGTACCTCCAAATGTTTGTTATACGTTATGATGCAACTAAATTTGACCACGCAACTTCGCTGTAGACTGTCAAAGCAGTTCGCCATCAGATAACCCCAATGTGTCAACATGCAAAAGTCCTCGTCAATATTCCTGCCACTAAGGTACGACACTGCTACCAAAACCAGTGGATTATTGTTACTCGCAGATTATCTCGCCCGTGCTTTGCCGACTGGATTGCAAAGGGGGAAATGCTAGTGATGTGGCTTGGACCTTGATTGGTGTGCTTAGTACAAGCTCGGGCCTTTGCAATAACACTCCTCAACCAAATTTTTGAGGCCTAGAATCCAAAGAGGATGCTTGCTCCGACGCATGTATATTTAACAAGGATCATCCCATAACTACAAACTTCGCCATGGGTGTTGGTGGCAATGCACTTCTCAGAGGCTTGGTCCCAAAAGGTGGTAGCATGATTTGATTGCCGTTTCTATTCCCTCCGTTCCATACTATCCTTAATGGCAGATTCATAAAAGATCCCGAGGAAAATCCTGACCTTGTCCATCTTCAGTACAACGAGCTCGGAGATGCGGTGAACGGGATACTCAAGTAAATTCACAACACTATAGGAATTATGTGCTTCTTCGTAGGCCCGCTTACAGTTGCAACAAAGCACTCAGTTGTAGTTTCCAATCTTGACTTTAAAGTGTGGCCAGCGATCTTAACCGCCATACTCACCACGGCATGTCATACTCAAGACTTTCGAGGCATGAATGGAGACTTGGCTGCCGGTCGGCAAACCATACCTCCTGTATTTGGTGATGTTCAACCTAGAGTATTCGTTGCAGCCGCAGTTGCAATTGGGAATGAGTTCCAGATTGTGACCTCTTTATTGATGCGTAGTCTACAGGCTGTGTAGTACTCATAAGCCAATAATGCTGAAGGAACGTTGTCAATCAAGGCACCTGATCTTCGTCGTCTCCGTCAAGCTTGATCTCATGGCCATCGCCCTCATTGACATAAAAGCTTAGAACACACGCAAGCACAGTAATAACACTCATGATCCACCAGGGTAGCCCCACGATCCCATGTGTTGATCCGTAGGCGAAGAAAAGTCCCGCCACAAAAGGAGAGATGGTTCGCGTAAAGCTACACACCATCTCCGCTGCGCTGTGTGTTCTTCCCAAGGCTGTTGGGTGGGGTGACGCACTGGGTGACGAGGTTAGCAAGAACTAATCTGATCAACAGCTGCGCAGCGGGAGCGAAAATGGGACGCAGTAAGTATGGATAAACTTATTTAATACTACTCACTTGTTCGTTAGGACAATCTGCGAGGGTACAACAAACGTCGTACTCCCTATCATAAGCAACTGCGCGAAGAAAATGGCTATCCAAACCATCGCACCACTTCTGGGTTCTGGGCGCGGCGTACTAGAGGGTACGATCGAGAGATATGGTATCACGAAATAGACGATCGGAAACCCCCGCATAAAGATCCTCCAAGTCCGCAACAGGCCAAGGCTTCTGGTAACGCTCGCATACACTCCGAGTTGGAGAGGAATCCCGAGGATCCCCATGAAAGCCAGGGTGATAGCAATTTGTTTTGCTGGGAGACCGAGTCCGCCTGTGAAAAAGAATGGAAGACGCAGGTGAAGGTCACGATCTGGGGTCACGGGAAACGAGAGGAATGATGGCATTAGTGTGTTCCAAGCTGATACATGGCCTTCTTGAATGCCGTGAGCTAGAAGTGTCAATAGCAGATTGCGCGTGAACATTCGGCGGAGTGGGAGCACTTGCTTCTCCTGTTTGGGGTTGACAGGTGGCTGGGCAACTGGTGAGGATGGGACTATAGCGACATCTTCCGGCGAGCCTAAGAGGCTAGCTCTTTCTTCGTCTTCTGGAGAGTCTGATGCTAATTGGGAGTATCCTTCGTTCGATGTCAGTCTCTTGAACAGGTGACTGAGGACTGACTTGACTTGATCCTTTATTGCTAGACCTAAGTCAAACTTGCGACTTGCCAAGGGATGAGTCTTATTGAGTCAGGAGTTAGCAGAGATGGCCGAGGAACATCACTGATAGGTACGAACCTCTTTCAGGTTGAAAAAGACTAATAGCCATGCTATAAGCGAAACAGAAGCGCTAACCGCAGCGGGTGGAACGTAAGGAAACCGTCTGAAGAACCAGATCTGCCCAAGCGTATTGGGATATTGACCCGCAAGATCGGCCAGCAAACCGGCTATCAAAGGACTGATGATTGCCGAGATCTTCAAACCAGTAACATCACATATCAGATACAGGTTTCGTACAGATGTAGCAAATGCTCTGATGGCTTACTGCATAAAAATTAGTCTCTACAGCAAGTTTCGAAAATCATTTTGTGAGAAATAGTTGTTCTCGCACACCATTGTAACACATTGGCATGAGGACAAATGCCTTGGCTTGAAAGCGTCGCTCCTTGACGATCTCGGACACCATCGTTCGTATGACAGCCGTATTGCCGTTTACGGCTCCTTCAATCAGTCGAATGGCTACGGCTTGTCGGTAGTCGCTAATGAACCCAAAGGCTAGAGTGCTGAGCACTTTAGAGGTGTGTTTTCGTCAGCCAGCCGTCCGAAGACATGAAAATCAAGCAAAGAGGCCCTATGAAGATACTCACATGAGCCACCGAGACTGATGAGCAAGACCAGCTTCCTGCCACCTCGGGGCCAATCGGCGAGAGTACCCCATAAGACGGCCGTACAGCCCTGTGCGAGGGTAAAGACCGTTTGGAGTAGGGCCGCTTCGCGGACGATGACATCACTTGGTTTAGAAGGGTCGAGGGACTGGAGCTGATAGTAAACATATGTCTATATATCATATCAATCAAATATTAGCTGAAGAAGTGATTTTTGTTTAGACGTGCGCGATGCGCTCCTGAGACTCCACGGCCGATATGACGGGCCAGTTCCGAGCGGGAAGCTGAACAGCTGAAGGAGGAGCTATAACACACAGAGATAGATGTCCGGACAAATGGTTCACAAAACCGGGCGAAAACAACTGTGGCTAGCTGCCCTTTATTCGGTAGCGAGGCCCATGTGACTTCAGTCGAAGGTTCGGGCATTCTTGAGTTAGCTCGAGATTTGGTACTCGTGCAAGAAGCTTCCAAAGATATGGTAGCTTTCCCACGACTCCAGGGTACTTAAACTCGGGAAACAAGGATGTTAGCACAACCGAGAGCAGCTCCGAGCTTTTATCAACTCTGGTTATCCCGAGACGAAGATCGCAGCAGAGCGCTCTAGGGACAGACATTCATTGAAGAAAAATATTGAGCCTGTGCAGTTATCCACAGGTGGATAGCTTTTGTTTCATCTTGGTATTGGCTCATAGACAGTTAATTGATAGGGGTAAGCAATGCAGGGCCATTGAACCTACGCCGCAATCCCCCTGAAGGTCAGCAGACAGGTGAAAGAGGGGCAGAATACCGCGTTATCCGGCGACGTATCATCGCGACTTGGCACGGCTGATAATACACGACATAATTATGATGAGTTCTCTGACCGTAACTACATGTGTAATCTACAACCTCCCAATCTGATTGAGGGCTTAGCCTGACCGAAGGACGGGAGCACCGGACTCGGAACTGAGACCCGGCGGCGGGGATCCTATCCGTAGCGCCAGACTGTCTGCTAAGCAAACACGGGTACGAAGTAAGCCTAACTCTTGTCCGGGGCACCTAATCGAAACCCTCCTAGAAACTCCGCTTCCTCGATCTAATGGCAAGGGGTGTGTTTATGGAGTGCTATGGGACTGTATTCGGTCGCGGACCTTACTGACGACCATAGTACCAAAAGTAGATAATGAGACATTATTCCTCAAGCGCATAGCTCACGTTGTCAGCAATTCCTTAACAGTTAACGAAGAGAACTTCGAAGAAAAGCGATTAATAAGAGGCTCAGGACGATTCCTCCCTCTGCCCTCTTCTGCGACCTTGGTAGAGCTTACGGGGTGACGCCGCCCAAATATCCGTGGTCGCTAATTGTAGTCGAAATTGTCGATGGGCGCCAGCATGCGTTGCGTCGAATTGGCGGCCGAGTATGCGCAATATGTATAAAGTCATGTCGATATGTGACGAGTCGCACACTCGATGGATGGCTTGAACATGGTGTGACGGCGTCAGCCGCTCCCCTTGGCATTGAAACCGCTGAACTAACCACTATACAAATCGAACGAATTGGATGCAAATGAGAGCTGTTTTCAGTCCTGCTCTGGCCGGATCCTAGAATATTGAGCGAATCATTGTAGTGTTATAATCACATATAAGTTGTCATCAAGATGGATTGCTTGGAGCTATGGGCTTGAAATCGCTAGATTAGCTCCCAACCAAAAACCCCAGAAAGTAATGCTGGTCTTGGTGGTGGTCAGAATCGTTCGCGCACTTTCGGAAACCCCACCAAAACACACCAAAACTTACAACTTTCAGAAACTCGTCAACCCACCACCTCTCCGTAAATAAAATTGAGGCTATAAATAATAGCTATTTTGAAGTTGGCGATATTAAATTTGTTGTTTTTTTACGCTACATAGCCTATATATTAATTTATATGTACCTAAATTAATCTAACTAATCTATATTTTAATTTATACTTTTATTTATATATTTATTTTTGCATCAATTTAAGCCTAAATTTCGATAAATTTAAGCTTAATAATTAATTCGGCAACTTTTTAAAACTATAATATCGTTAAATCGTTATAGTATTAAATTAAAATCGCGGTTAATATTCTTTATAATAAGTTTTTAAAAGCTTTTTTTTTTTATATCTTTCAAAACCCCTTAATTTAACACTAATACCGCTTTAATATATATTTTTATTCGTCTAGCTAAAATTTCGATAAAATTTAACTCAAAACTATTATAAAAGCTCTAAAAAATAATATCGTTATAATTTTTATACCATTTTTTAACCGTTTTAAAAATATAAAATAAATTAAAGTTTTACTAAATAATAAACTTTTCGAATATATATCTATAAGTATTAGCTTCGATAATAAATATAATCTAGGTTATTATTTCAATATATTTAATAATAGACATCTTGTTTTTTTTATTTTTAAAATTATCAATTTCTATAATATATTATTCGAAATACTTAAAGCTATTATAGCCCAAAAAAGTTATAATATAAAGCCTTTTTTATTCTCTAAATTCAAAAAACAGATCAATACTTATCTTTTTCGAAAAAGCGAGTTTTTTTTTCTTCTATTTTTTTTTTATCTTATTATCGGAAAGTTTAATAACCCACTACGTTTTATAATCTTTTTTTTTTTAAAAAACATAATAGCAATTATTAAATTTAAACTTAAAATATAATTAATCTATAAAAACTACACGTTTTTGCTAACTTTTTATCTATTAAAAACCCTTTTTTTTCTTTTTTTATATAAAAACAACTTTATTATATATTGTTATAAACCAACACTCCAGTAGGCCCAATGGACCGGCCTGGTGTATGTGGGACGCGACGGATACTCATATATGTAATAATAGAAGGACTATGTAAAAATTACATAATAGGATCACCCAGTTACCAGGAGTGATTGAATGAGCCCGTAATCACTGTTTACCTAGGCGTAAGTAGTGATTATGGATTATCGCAAGAATAAGAAGTAATTATAAATATTACTAAAGGAAAAAATTAGGTATATAATCTATAACGTTTTTTATATTTCTAGTTATTTCTTTATTTAGTTATTAATTTAAGCATTTTCTATTTTTTTGAAATTGAATAGGAATAATTTTTTAATAACTACTTTACGTAATATTTTCTATAAATGTTTAGCTATACCTTTTTATAGTTATAAATTAATATTACTGTTAGTATAGTTAATTTTTATTTTTAGAAATAATTTTAACTAATATAAATAACTACTTAGTTAGACGAATCGTTATATTTTAATAATTTTTATTTAATTAACTATTTTAATAACAACTAAGCAATATATTTAAAACTCAAAGTTTTTTATCCTTAATTTAACGAAGCTTTATTAAAAAAATAGATCAAAATAATAAAAATAAAGCCAATTTTCGAGTTATTAAAAAAAAATACGATAATTTAGTTAATAAAATATATAGTTTTAAAAAATAACTAAAAAAGCAAGCTAAAAAAAGCAATAATAATATAAATATATATTAAATTTATATTTAATAACTAGAAAAATAAATTAAAATATTCTAAATAACCGAAAATATTATTAATATCTCTATCGGAAAAGTCCAATATTTAAAAATAAATAAACCAAAATTTTTTAACGAAACCTTAAAAAATACGCATAGCTTTTTTATTTAAATCAAAATATATTAAAAATATTATATTTCAAGTTTTAATAATAATATTAAACGTATTATTTATATAACGTTATTTTTGAAAAAAAAAGCCCTAGTATAGTTTAAACTATATTTTATTAATATAATAAAAAAAGCTAAAATATAATAAAAACCGAAAACCGTTTTTATATTTTTATTTTTCGAGAGTTTTAAAATATAACTTAAATTTTTTTATTTCGATCCCGAAAAAAAAAAAGAAACCTAGCAAAAATTTCTAAAACTTATATAAAAAAGAGCAATTTCGACTTATACGGCAAATTTCCGACAAATTATTATATAATCTAATATAAACGATAAATTTAAAATTTTTTTATTTTACTAAAAACTAAAAAAGTTAATTAAAAATAAATTCTATAAAATAAAAGCAAACAACAATTTTTTAAAATATCAAATAAAAGCTATATATATTAATATATATTAATATAAATAGCGATAATAAAAGAAAAACTAACCGATATTTTTTCTTAAAAAGTCTAACAAAAGGTAAAGACATAACAAAAATACTTTCTATAACATATACTTAAGACCTATAGACCTAAATATAACCCAAAAAGGCAAAAATTAGAAAAAGTCCAAAAATAAAAACAATATTATTTACTATAAATATAGTAAAAAAAGATACTATAAAAACAAATATTACAACCAAACAATACGTCTAAAAATCTCGGAACTAAATATAAACGCTATTTAATATAAAAAACAAACATTTGCTACTATATTACAAATAAATACCCTAAATATTTAATAATCAAAATCGAAAAACTCGGATAGCTAATATTAGCAATATATTTTCAAAAATAAAGCCTATCCAATATACCTAAAAACCATAAAATTTCAAATAGTAATTATTCGAAAATATATATATTATATAATAATAATCTACAAACTATATTTAGCCAGATAGCAAAAATTTAATACTATATCGGAAAAAAATAGCAACACTAATAACATTATATTTAACGATAATAAAAAATCTATAATAGAAAGTTTTACTAGCAAAATCTAACGCAAAATAAATACCTAGTTAAACAAAATACTAATAGAAAAAAAGCTACAAGACAAATCTATTATTTGTTAATAATTAGAAAAAGCAAAAAAAAATACGATATAGAAATTTTTTATTTAAAAATAATAGAAAAAATATACTATTAATTAAGCTATTAATAAAAAACTAGACATTTAGGATAATTTTAATAAAATAATTAAAAATATCTATTAAAACCGAAAAATTAACAAAAATTACTTATCGTTAAATAATAAGTAAATAAATCTAAAATATAAACAATATATAATAATATTATAAATCTTATATTTTATTAATCGATATTTAATTTATTTTTATAATAAAATCAAACATCGATAGTTTTTATAAAAATTACAAAAATAATTTATAAAAAAACTATATATAAAAAAAAGTACAGAACTAGTAAAAATTATCCTAAAAAACTCTTGAAAGTTCGCGATTTTAGAAAAAAACTTAAATTAAAATTACGATATACCAAAATAATCAAAATATACCAACAAAATATATAAATTATATATAAACGTAAAAATAAAAAAATAGCACCGAGCTAATAAATTATTTTATTATATAAAGCTTAAATAAATCGATTACAATAATAATTTTTATAAATAATATATAATATAAAAAGCTTTATAATATCGATATTTAAAAGATATAATAAAAAAAAAAGCTTTAAAAAAAATCGCTAAAAATCAGATATTTAAAAGACTATTTTATAAACTAGAAGTATTAAAAAACTATTCTATTATTTACGAAATAGTATTAAATAATTAAAACGAGGCAAATAAAGCTTTAAAAATTATTAAAAAAAAAATATATAAATAGTTTCAAAAATAAAAACGCGTAACTAGTTTTAAAAAACTCTATAAAGAAATATAACGTAAAATATATAAAATATACGATAAACTAGATTTTAAATTAATATTATTTATTAAAAAAATAGAAATATAAAAAACGTAACTAAAAATAGATATTTAATCGATAATATTAATTATTTATTAGTTATAAAATTAGAATAAAAATAATCGACTCTATATAAATTATAAAAAGTTATATAAAACAGCAATATTATAATATCAAAAAAAAAATACCCTAAAACCAAAAATTAGTATTGTTCTAGATATTAAAACTGCTACAATATAATAACGATATTATAATTAGAAATACGATATATATATATAAATAAAAAAAACATTTAATAAAAAAAAAACGCTAAAAAAATAACTAAACCGACAAATCGCCAGCTAATAGACAAAAAACGACGAAAAACAACTATAAAATATTAATAATTAATCCGAAAAACAATTTAATATTTTAATAATATAAACGTTAAAATCGACAGTTATTTTATTATTAACGTAATTTATAATAATTAAAAACTTTAAGTTTTATTAGACTTAAAAGGACTAGAAAATTATATATTTCTAAAAATAATAAATAAATACGATATATTTTAGATTATAAAAAAATAACTCTATATATTTAAAACTATACATAGAAGCTCGATATTTTATAATAACAATATAGTTAAAAAAGAAACTATAAAATTTATTTTAGATATTACTAGTTATAAAAAATAATTTACGTTCGATATTACGAATATATTAAATTTCGATATAATATTAAAAATATCCTAGTTATAAAAAAACAATCCTCGAGTAAATTAAAAAACTGGCCGTTTTTATTAAAATATATTAAAAAAAAGCTTAACCTCTATAATACTGTAAAAACTAGCTATAAATAAAACTTAACGATATTTAATAATTGCTTTAATAATACAAAATACCGAAACGAAACAAAACGAGTAAATTATTATTCCTAAAAAATACGAAAAATTTTGCGACTTATTTAGTAAAAAATATTAAACTATAATAAAATTACTTAAACATAATCGATAAAATTACTATATACCTTTTAAAAAAAGACAAAAACTACGATTCTTTTTTATCTATAATATAAATAAATAATAACTCGAAATATTCAAAAAATAGGTAACGAAAAAACTTAAAAATAGAAAAATTCGACGATTAATATCGCTAACAAACGTACTATTCTTTATCGTACCCAAAAAACTAAAAAAAAATAGAAAAGTTAGATAAAAAATTTGCTATAACTTCCGAAATCTAAATAGTAAAATCGTTAAAAATAGATACCCCCTACTATTTATTAAAAATATAAAAAATCGATTATATAAAATATAGTAGTTTACTACGTTAAATCTACTTAATATATATAATTTAATACATATTACTAAAAAAAAAAAAAAAAAAAACGGTATTCTATATTTTATATAGATATTATAAATATTTATTAATACTATTTAAATTTACTAATATATTAATAATATTCTAAAAAATAATTAATACAATATTACGAAAATATTTTAATTATTTTGTAATAATATATCTAAACGATATATTAGTATATTCTAAAATATTAAAAAAATATAAGAAATATGTCAAATTAATACTAAAAACGCTATAAAACGTAAAACTATTAATAAATCTAAAAAAAAACGAGTTCTATAAACAACAAATAGATTTTTTAAAATTTACAATATCCTTAAAAAAAGTCTGGATTTAAAATTCTAAAATATTAATAATTAAAAATTAGCTACTATTAAAAAATATTCCTAAAATATAATCGTTTATTAAATTTATAAACTATATATATATATTTATTAAAAACTTTAGTAAAATAGCAACTTTATTAATAGATTTAATTAAAAAAAAAGTTCCGTTTATTTAGATTAAATATAAATAAAAAGCTTTTAATTGGATTAAAAAAATAATTTTTAATATACCAATATTAAAATTTCCAAATCCCAACAAAAAATTCGAAGTCGAAGTCGATATTTATAATTTTGCTATCAAAAAATAATTAAAATAATAAGACAAAAAAAATAAACTATATCTAATAGCTTTTTTAAAAAAAAAATTGTCAAAACTTTAATTTAACTACTAAATATATAATAAAAAGTTAATAATTATTATAAAAACATTTTATAAATAAAAATTTTATTTTAACAAAACTATAATATTAATAAAAATTTATAATAACTATAAAAACTTTACAACTTTTATAATAACTAAAAAATTAAATAAACGACAAATTAAATAAGCAGAATTTCTATTTTAATTTAACTTTTAAATTATTTATATAATAAAAAAAGAAAATATATAAATAAATATCTTTAGTTATAAACTAGAATATAAATAAAAAGTACTATTTTTAAATTAAATATTTTTAAAAATTTTATAAAAAAAAATACTTTATAATTACGATAATTTAATAAAATTATAAAAAATAGACCGATTAGTTAAAAAAATACTTTCGAAAAACTATAAAAAAAGATTTTTTAAAAAATATTATATTTTAAAATAATATATAAAAAAAACTAACTAAAATAAACAATACTATAATATATAAAAATAAATTATATATATTATTAGTATTTTAGAAAAAACTAGTTAAAAAGCTATATAAATATTTATTAATAGGATATTAAAGAGAATTTAAGACATTTTTAAGATTTTAAAAAACCTACGATTTTTTTAAAATAAAAAAAGTAGTTAAAGAAATTATTAAAAAATATAATTTTTATAATAAAGCTAAGTTATTATAATATAAATTATATAAATTATTAAAACTTATATTATTATTAAATAAAACGTAGGAAATAGTTATATTTAATTTTATTATAAAATTACTATTTTCTAGAAAATTTATAACAAAAATATTTTATAATAATATCTTTATTATAATATATAAATTAATAAAAATAATATACTATATTTTTTATATTAAAATAAATATAGCTGAAAATCTTATATATATTATAATTCGATATTTTATAAATCGATATAAAATATTTAAAAAATTTATATCGGATAGAAATCGAAAAATAATATCTAAATATTAGTAGTTTTTAATAAAAATATTAAATATTAAAAGCAAAATATTTATAAAATATTATCTATAAATTAATAAATAAATTAAATATTTTAATTAAATTTTAGAAATTTATCTATAATATTATATTAATAAATAATAAAACGATTAGGTTAAAAAACTATTTAATATAAAACTTGTTTATAATAGTTTAGATATTAAATTTATTAAAATATCATTATTTAAAACAAATTATAGGTTTAATTTAAATATTTTTAAAATATTAATCGAAAATATTACTATACTATATATAAAAATTTAAACAAAAAACCTAATTAATTTACAACAATAAATACAAACAAAATTAATATTTCTATAACAACGTTTAAAATTATACTACGATAAAAAACGATTATTAAAACTAACCTTAAAAAAAAGAAATAAAATTTACCTCCTCCGACGAAATATTAAAATAAAACGACTTAGCAAAAAACTCGATTTTAAAAAAATTGGACTATTTAAAATCAAAAAAGCCTTATCAAACTTAAACTATTAACTATTATTATTTCAAAAAATAAAAATATACCTAATCTTTTATATTTTATTATTAAAATCGATATTATAAAATGCTAGATTCAAAATATAACTCGAAGCAAAACCCGATTAAAATATATACAATATTGAAAAAATACTGGATTTACGTTAAAATAAGAATATTTTCGAATATTTAATATATTAAAAAAATTACTTATATTCGAATAATATATAAAAATTTAAGCAGATTTTTTTAACCGTTTTAATAATTATAACGGATTATTACTACTAATATTCTAATCGACTAAAGCTAAAAACGTAAAGTCGACCTAAAAAGAGGCAAAAGAAAACTAGTCAAAATTAATTAAAAAACGTTATTAATCGGCTTCTAAACGCTTGGCTTTTTCTAAATTTTTTAATAACTAAAGCTTTTTATTAACTATTTCGACGATACGTTTTTAGTAAAACTTGTATTATATTTAAATATAAATTAAACGGGATAAAACTTCGGAAAAAGCCTCTTTGGCACGTTTTTTTTTTACTTTTAAATAAACAGATTCTTACAATATTCGATCTATATTTAAAACTAGTATACCGGTATTATTGTAAAAATAACTAACTTTAATATAAATATTATATTAGGAAAGACTTTTTATTATTTTATATTCTGCTTTTTAATTTTATTATTAACAATTAATATACCAAAAATAAAGCATAACTTCGTTATTTTTATTTTCAATTAATTAGGTAAAAGCAAGATAACGTTTAAATATTTAAAAACGAAAAAAACGTTTTTTAATTCGATCTAATATATTAAGTTAAAACAATTTATTGGAAAAATAAAAAAATAAAACAAAAAAACAAAAAAAAACTTACGCTATTTATTATTAAAAATAATAATAATAAAAAAAAAAGAATAATATTATAAACTAATATTTTAATAAGCCTAATAGATCAGTTTAATATATATAAAACGTAACGGATATTTATATATATAATAATAAAAAGATTATATAAAAATTATATAACAAAATCACCTAGTTACTAAAAATAATCGAGTAAACCTATAATTATTACTTATTTAAATATAAATAGTAACTATAAATTACCGCAAAAATAAAAAATAATTATAAATATTACTAAAAGAAAAAATTAGATATATAGTCTATAACGTTTTTTATATCTTTAATTATTCCTTTACTTAATTATTAATCTAAATATTCTCTATTTTTTTGGAATTAAATAAAAATAATCTCCTAACAACTACTCTACGTAATATTTTCTACAAATATTCAGTTATGCCCTCTTACAATTATAAATTAATATCGCCGTTAATACAACTAACCTTTACCTTTAAGAACAACCCCAACTGGCATAAATAACCACTGGGTTAAACGAGTCGTTACACATATAGTAAACTACAAAAATAAATCTTTATTAACCTCTAAATATAAATTAATACCTAAAATACGCGCCGCACGATAAAATATAGTATATAAAATTCTATTTATATTAACGTTATCTTCTTTGAAAAAGCTACGTAACAAAAAACAATATATTTTATAAAAATCTTTGCAATTTTCGTAATAATAATCCGCTAATTCGAAATTAATATTATTTAACTTCTACTTATATTTATATATTTTTACTAACCTAAAGTTATTATTAAAAATCCTAAAATTTAGGTTACTATATAACATAATATTACTATTAAAAATAAAAAATACGAATTTATCAACCCGTAATTTAAATATTTTGCGTCTAATAGTTTTAAATATATTAAAAATTTTAAAAATCTGCCTATTACTAATTTTAAAATTATATTCGTTAACAAAAAATTTCATTCTGCAAACTATAGCTTTGTTAAAAATATCGTTAATATTAGAAAATTCGGGAGTAATTTCGGATATAATAAAAAACGCAGCTACTAAGGAAAAAAATAGAAAAATTTACTATTATAATCTCTAGCTTTTAAACATTATAATAGTATAAATAATATTAATAAAATTTTAAAATTAATAATATTATCGCCGAATAATATTATTAAAATTATCGTAATTTTAATAAAATTATAAACCTAAAAGCCCTAATTAAAAGGCGCTGTCCTATAATTACAAAAAGTACTATCCTATAATTCAAGCTCTCAAAACTCAATTTATAAATGTCTACGCATAAAAAAAACACCAAAATCGACATCGCCGGCATCGAATTTACTATTATTTACAGCCTCAATTTCATCTACGGAGAGGTGGTAGGTTGACGAGTTTCTGAAAGTTGTAAGTTTTGGTGTGTTTTGGTGGGGTTTCCGAAAGTGCGCGAACGATTCTGACCACCACCAAGGCTGGTGTCGCGTGCGCTGTAATCGATAACTAGTCGCGGGTTCTTACGTCACTTATCACAGGGGAACTTAGTAGGTGCTTCAAGCTTTGACCGCCTTCAGGATTGCCCCTCCCGAGAATCGGAGCAAAGGCAGAAAAATGTTGAATGTTCCAATCACTATTAGCCGAAAGAGATTAAATTTATGACTCAGTCCAGTTGACGTTTTATGAAGAGATTGACCCTGATAAATGAACCTCATCACCGACTGGGACATTCAATTCAATTACCTGTTGTTATGATACATTCCTCCTTGCTAAAATGGTTGACATACCAGATCCTACAGTTGATTTGGATTGGAGTGGTTATGTCGGCGCGATCCACGAGATCTTCCACCGCAATGCCAAAGCTCACCCCGACAGACCATGTGTGACCGAGACCAAAACTGAAAAGTGAGACATCCTCAATTCGGTCGTGGTATTTTCGGCCAGCTCCTAACCGCAAGTCAAGTGCACCTACCAAAATCTACACGTACCGCCAGATCGATGAAGCTGTCAACACCATTGCTAACTACCTTCATGAGGCTGGTATCACCAACGGAGATGTTGTTATGATTTTTGCGCACCGCTCTGTTGAGCTGGTTTGCGCCTTCATGGGAGCTCTGGTGTGGCTTACCACGTGATATTTCTACCCCATACGCAACATCACTGACATGGCATCAGGCCGCTGGAGCTACAGTAACAGTTCTTGATCCTCTTTACCCACCGCAGAGGCAACAAAGTCAGTTCTGTATCTCTTGAATGATTTTAAGAGTTTGGCTGACTATGGCAGTCTATCTCGAGGTCTCTCAGCCTACGGCTTTGCTTTCCATTCGTAAGGCGAGGGAAGAGTACGGGTAAGATCCAACTACCGAATACTACCAACGCTCTTCTTAGTATGAGTTATCGCTAGAGTGCTTTGTCTGATAATATGAGGGCAGTGACCTGGCTCCGTTAGTGCAAAAATATATCGATGATGAGTTACCGCTCAAAGCCCAAATTCCAGATCTCCACCTGGGTGATAACGGGGTACTATCGGGTGGTGAGAAGGATGGCGGCGATATTTTCGATGGATTACGAGCCAAGGCCTCGTCGCCTCCCGATGTCCTTGTCGGTCCGGACTCTAACCCAACCCTTTCGTTTACCAGCGGCAGCGAGGGCCGGCCCAAAGGCGTTTTAGGTCGTCATTACAGTCTAGCAAGGTACTTCCCGTGGATGGCCAAGCGATTCGATTTGTCGTCAGAGAGCGTGTTTGCTTGTCTCTCTGGTATTGCCCATGACCCGATACAAAGAGGTGCGTTATGAACTGTGCATTATCTGATACTTATGGATGACTCACATCGAATACCAGATATTATGATGCCTCTCTTTCTCGGCGCCCAACTACTCATCCCCGCCAAGGCAGACATTCAACACGAGAAACTCAGCGAGTGGATGAATGCGTGGTCACCCACCGTCACCCATCTCACTCCTGCCATGGGGCAGATTCTCGTCGGCGGCGCAACCACCAAATTTCCCTCGCTAAAGCGTGTCTTCTTTGTTGGTGATGTTCTCACAACCCGCGATTGCAAGGCCTTGCGTAATTTGAGCAACTCGTGTACTATCATTAATATGTAAGTCTTGACATCATGTTTCGGCGGTAGCGCTAATAGGCCTATGATTTAGGTATGGCACTACTGAAACTAGTCGAGCGGTGTCTTATTTTGAAATCAAATCTGCCGCCGAAGATCCGACGGCTCTCGACTTGCTGGGTGATACAGCTCCCGCGGGATGGGGTATGGAGGATGTTCAAGTCTTGGTTGTCTCTCAGAAGGATCGCAACAAGATATGTGAAGTTGGTGAAACCGGTGAGCTGTATATCCGAGCAGCAGGATTAGGTAAGTTCTCAGGAGCTTAAAACTAGCTGAAACGATAATTGCTGACTCGGAATCCTTGATAGCCGAAGAGTATCGTATGCCTCAGAGCCAACATCCGAATACTCAAAGTAAGAATAGTGGTTGCTAACCTTGAGATGTTGTAGTCGGCGACCCCGAGAAAAACAAGGAGAAATTCGTCGACAATTGGTTTGTTGACAACGCCAAGTGGATGGAAGCCGATAAAGTCAACGACAAGGGCGAGGCGTGGCGCCGTTACTACAAGGGCCCTCGAGATAGGCTCTATAGAACGGGAGATCTGGGCCAGTATCTCCCTTCGGGAGCCGTTCGTGTCTCTGGTCGTATCGACTCTCAGGTCAAAATCCGCGGTTTCCGAATCGAACTAAACGAAATCGACGCAAACTTGAGTAACAGTCCGTTGATTCAGGACTGCAAAACGCTCGTCCGTCGAGATCGTAACGAAGAACCAACGCTTATCAGTTATGTTGTTCCCGAGATCTCAGAATGGAAGCGCTGGCTGAAGACCCAGGACCTCGAAGATATCGAAGATGATGGTGTCGAGATGGGGCCGTGCGTCATCTACTTTAAAAGGTTCCGACGTATGCAGGCCGAAGTCAGAGATCACCTCAAATCCCGACTGCCAGCTCACTCAGTACCATCTATCTATATCGTCCTGCAGAAGCTTCCTTTGAACCCAAACGGCAAGGTTGACTCTCCTAACCTACCGTTCCCTGACGCCGCCGAGATGATGGAAGATGCCTCGGAAGAGGACTTGAGAAGCTGGGAGGCCTTGTCTGAGACGGAAAAGGCCATTGCTTCACAAATTTCGACTCTGATACCCGGTATCAACGTCAAAACCATTAAATCTGAGTCCAACTTCTTTGACCTTGGTGGCCACAGTCTCCTAGCTCAGCAACTTTTGCTTACCGTCCGCAAAAATTTAGGAGCTGACATCACCATTCCGGTTCTCTACTCGAACCCCACACTGAAGGGGCTGAGCGCTCAAGTAGACCGACTTCGTAGTGGCAAAGCCGTAACGGTTGATACCGCAGCTGACTCCACCTACGCCAAGTCCTTGGATGAACTGATCAACACTTTGGACTCCAAATACCAGAGTGCGGATCCAAATTCTTTAAGTCGGTCAAATGGAGCCACGTTCTTCCTCACCGGGGCAACAGGTTTTCTGGGTGCCTATCTGGTCAAAGACATTCTAGACAGGGATAATACCAACCTCATTGTACACATCCGTGGAGCAAAGGACCTTTCTTTTGCAAAAGATCGCATCACGAGATCACTTAAGGGATATAGTTTGTGGCAGGAATCTTGGGCCGATAGGATTACCTGTGTTATTGGTGACCTATCCAAGCCCCGAGTCGGTCTTGACGATGCCAGTTGGAACCACGTTGCTGAGACGGCTGATGTTGTGGTTCACAATGGCGCTTATGTACACTGGATAGCTCGTTATGAGCAGATGATGCGTAACAATGTTCTGTCTACCATCGATGCGATGAAGTTATGTAATGAAGCAAAGCCCAAACTGTTTTGCTTCGTCTCGTCAACATCAGCGCTCGATACCGATCACTACACCAATTTATCGGACGAGCAAACCGCGACGGGCCGAGGAGCCGTGCTGGAATCTGATGATATGGAGGGCAGCCGTGCCGGGTTAGGAACCGGGTATGGCCAAACCAAATGGGTTTCTGAGCAACTCACTAGAGAGGCTGGGAAGCGCGGATTACGGGGTGCTGTGATCCGCCCTGGGTACATTCTCGGCAGCCGTCACGGTGGTGTTTCCAATACGGACGATTGGTTGCTCCGGCTATGTAAGGCTTGTGTCCAATTAGGCGTAAGGCCTCGCATCATCAATTCGGTCAACGCTGTGCCTGTGAATCACGTTGCCCGAGTTGTGATTGCGGCAGCTCTCAACCCACTTCCAGGGGTCAACGTCGTTCATGTCACGGCTCATCCCAGACTTCGAATGAACGAGTTCCTCTCTGCGCTAAGTTACTATGGTTACAGTGTTCCCGAAGTGGACTACGAAGAGTGGAAGACACGATTGGAGGAGTTCGTGTCGGCCGGTTCAGTCGAGAAGGATCAGGAGCAGAGTGCCCTCATGCCCCTGTTCCACATGGCAACATCAAATCTGCCTTCAACGACACGTGCTCCTGAATTAGATGACAGAAACGCAGTCGCGGTGCTCAAGGCCGATGCTGACCGCTGGACTGATATCGATGATAGCACGGGCGAGGGTATCACACGAGAAGATATCGGGAGATATTTGCGGTATTTGGCGGAGATCAAGTTCATGCCTTGGCCTACGGGCAGAGGACGTGAGTTGCCACCAATCCCAGCTGGTGTTGCGCAGGCTCAGGCCCAATGGGGCGTGGGTGGTCGTGGCGGTGCGGCTTAGATGGATGCCATTTTTTTGGCAAGATTCTCTCTGTATAAAAGCAGAGCAAGAATAAAATTGTCTCGAAAAAGGAGCACAAAAACGGAGAGTAGAAAAATAGACAAAGGCTGGTCTTGTGGAAGCCAGTTTACAGAAGGGTATAGCACGATTTTTCCTCGAATGATGTACGTTTGGACGGTCTTAGGGAAAAGTTAAAAAGGGTATATTATCACTATAAATGCTTAGCTAGCATCTGCATCAATGTACATGAAACTGCACGTATTATTTACTGTGTAAGTGATATAGCTGTCTCCAGAATTGAGAAGTATGGGCATGACTAGATACAGAAGAGAGGAAATAATGATACGGGATCTTGGGGTCTGCTTTAACGAGTCTAGTCCTCGAAATCCAACTTCTTGGCACGTTACAAGCCCTTTTGTCTAATATTATCCCTTAGATTCCATCTGATTCGGAGCTCCGCTACTGAAACTGTAACAGGCAGCTGTGCTCCGATATTTCCACTTTGCTTGTAGTGTCGACTGCATAGCTACAGCTATTCTTCGGCCTCTACCTATCTATCCATTTTATCAGAGCATGCCGCTGTCTGTTGTTGCACGGACATTTTTCATTCGTCGTCTCGACACATAGATGCAAGGCTAGGTTGTACAGAGTGATAGGAATTGTATTCTGAGGATTATATAACAGGTGTTTCCTTATCCAATCAACCCCAGCTCACCTCCAACTAGAAGGGTCTTTCACGATATCGCTGCTGTAGGCTAACGGGTGTATCTTACAGTTGGTCTGCTCCACTTGGGTGCGTTTAGTGCCCCCTTATTATCATGACTGAGAAAACAAAGAAAGATACCACAGTATTGTCGGGGAGAGTAGGACCCTGACGATAGGGGAAGATAGAGGTTAATAGCTCTATAAGCCGAGCTCAGACATCAGGTGAGACATCCATCTATACTCCTCCCCAGCTTAAAATCTGGAAAACCCCATCCTTTGGGCTGATGTACTTTCTCTCTCTATCTCTTCCTCTCATTTAAACGCGCACAGAACACACTTCTGCAACTGCGAACCGGTATGGAGGTAGCTACAGCCTCTCGAATCTTAGTTACAATGTTTGCATCCTCACCACGACACAACACTCCCTTTCTTTCATCAAATGTCTCAGAATATATAGGTGTAGCCGAGACACTCGAGCATCACGTGCAGATGCCAGACGTTAAGTACCTAGACTAAACATCTTGACTAGGCTCCTAGCTTATGTGCTCGACTTTATTCGCGAGGGTCATCGACTTGGAAATCCCTATAATCAATATCTCTTGAGGAAGGAAGTGAAGAAAACTTGACCGTTAGCGCCGCGGATAGGGTTTTTGTAGCTAGGCCTGAGTTGTGGGATGTACAAAAGGTATTGGTGGGTTATCTCATCCAATGTTTCGAGCCCCCGATTCCCCATCTCTCCCACCACACACACCAACAAATCGTGTTTAAGACACTAGATGAAAGATCCACCTATGCTCAACTCCACAGTCCAAAATCTATGAAACTCTACGTGCCAAGTTGCACCATTGTCTTCCGCAAATTGAACGTATGTAGCTTTGCGACCATGCAACTCTCTTCTTTGAGATTTTAAGATCTTTGATCCGACCTACTCAGTTGGGAGCTAGGCGGGAGACAGACACACCTTCACTCTTTTGACAATTTTCAATGTACCCAGACTGTACTTATGGGGGTCCCAATTGTCTTAGGAGTCGAGCAGGCGAGGAGAAGGAAATTTATAGAGTCAGCGTGAAGGAGCTGGTCCAAGAGACTTTAACCTAGGTGAGGGCAGAAGGTGGGCGGTTTCTTCCATCTAATGATCAGCCACGAACAGAACAGACAGCTGCCTCTTAACCCTGATTCGTTGATCCAATCACAGAGACAGTAGTCTTGACGAGTCTCAACACACGCATTGCTCAAAGACGCAAAAAATGTAGTTAGTGGGCTTCGAAGGATTGGTGGGAAAATGTTGGCTGGGCAGCTCGGCAGGCAGAGCTGGCTTTGATAGACCCTGGGGCTGTGAAAGGGATCATGATAGGGGAGAGCGAGGTGGGTTTTTCATCCGAGCCTGTCAGCCTTTACGAGAGACACATCAAAATGTGCCCTTGGTACACCCTATCTCTTGTCCTTTCTTTAAAATAATCTCTTGTGAGGTAATTTAAAATCACCAGCCCTTGCTGTTCAATGTGGTCTGAGAGGTCTTGATCTCTTACTGCTGTCCTTCACGTTTTGCTCTGATCACCTAGCCAGTAGCCTCGAGTGCTCCGAAGGCGTGCGTTACAAGGCCCACAAACACTTTCGTTCGGTCTGGGAAGAGCCGAGGGTGTGCGGATACATGATCAACCTAATGAAAGGGGACCTATTTTTATAGAGCTAAGTCTGTGAGACGATAATTACTTTCTTTATGCTTAGATCCCCAACCCTCAGATAAGTAAAAATGCTTGACACATTGCGCCAAGCGCCAATGGACCAGACTCTGAACGTGCTCTCCCCCAAGAGGAGAAAATTCACATCAGTGACCACATGAACAGATGTGTTCTTACCCAATCTCTAGTTCTATAATGCTAGGGAATGAGAAACTGTAAGTAGCTTAGAGCGTGGGGCTCCGGCCGCAAGTCAAGAAGCGAGCAGCACAGTTCAGAAAGTGGTTACCCTTGTTTAAACCCAAGAGCTCTTCCACGAGCATCTCTGATTTCTGACTGAAAAGAGGATCTCTTCGGTAAGCTCGTTACATAGCTTTCTCTCTCCTCCTGCGAGACGATTGAAGAGAGAAAAAGAATTAGCCTTGCACTCGATGGTTTTTATAGACTTTAGGCTAGAGGCTGAGGATCTGAAGAGAAGGGGGCAGGTGGGTGGATCATCCATCTGATATCATACCAGCTGCCACAGTCAATAGACGTACTTTGCACTAACAATTTAATCGAAAGGAGATCTAGTCCCTGGAAACTAGAACAGGGTCTTAAGTAACGGGAAAGGCGTGTAAGTGACTTTTTCATCGGATCTCTTATCGTCCTTATGACCGACAGCACAGCAAGCGAGCACAGATAAGTGTGCTCAGCTCTTTGTCCCAAGCGCCAGGACATCAGTCTCCTTTTCTCGAGCTTTCCCTAGGCTTACAGAAGAAGGGAAGTTAACCCTCAGCTCAGCGGAAAGGGTATTTATAGAGTTTGAGCAGTAGGTTGAGTGTCTAGGGGATGGAGGATAGGTGGGTAAGCGGGTCATCCATCTGATATTTGGCCAGCTGCCACACTTGAATAGATGGATATATTTGACACTTATAAAAACTAAGTAGGCTTCGTGCGGACAGAGCAGACTGCAACTAACTTTCGAAGTGCTTCGTAGCAAACACCCTCCCAGGGGCGCATCACCCAAGACACACGTATGTTACACCTTACAGTGTGTCCGTAGAAATCTGCATCAAGGCACGGGGATGCGGAGAAACAAATTGAAACGTGAAGGTGAACTTTCCATTACCTATGTGTTCTATCATGCTCATGACAGACAGCACAACCAGGGAGGCAATTAAATAACTTCTGCTCCACATTGTTCGGCGGAAATGTAGGGCAATTGGCCTGTTCTTACTTAAGTAGAATAGAAATAGAAAGCTAAGCTTGATCAATTTATCTAGCATTTCTATTCAACATCACATCACATCATAGCATCATGAAAGACAGCACAGGCAGTAAAGATGGCCAGGCTCATTATTTTTGGGAAGGTAGTAATACGGCCTTTGAGAAAAGAAGAGAAAACACTTAGGGGTCTAGCTCAACGGCGGTGGTTTATATAGACTTTGTTCAAGCTGCGAGGTTCTAAGAAAGGAGAATAGGCCCACGACAAGACGTCTATTTAGTTTTGCATTAGAATGCTCGTAGTGTTCGATATACCGTTCGGTGACATATATTTAAACGCGCGGCATTCTGCGGTAGACACGCCCGTTCAATAGCGATAAACAATCCATTTACTCGTGATAGAACACGCATAAACGGTGGGCCAAGTCTTACATCTGATGTCACATCGTCCGGCAGACAAATCACCAGATGTGCTTTTCGCTTGCTCTTAAATTCATTCAAAACACTAAGATAGCAATTTTACAAGCCAAAACGAGAGGTCATTGAACCCGGATTGAAGAGAAAACTGCCGGCGCTTTCGGCTCTTGAGAGCTTAGTGAAGGTTCGTATTCGAATCTCTATCTGATTTCCCGCTAACATACCACACAACACAGCAGCAGCCCAGGCGGTTCAGTCGGGATACTCTACCATTAACCTGAGCAACCAAGACAACAGCAAGTTCGTGGCCGAGTAGATACGTAAAGGATGAGGCTTTCGGAAAGCTCGTCAGCTGTGCTCTGAATGCCGGCAAGATCGAAAGGGAGACCTCTGGTGTACCACTTCTCGGGAAAGCTGGAACCACGCAGCTCCTTCACGTGATCTGCATGGTCATGTCTACCGGGGCTGTTTCTGACGAGTAGAAGGACAGAATCAAGGGTTCAGCTCTGGCGGGACGCGGTTTATATAGGTAAACTTCGAGCTGTGAGATCCTGAGAAGAAGAGGATGGGTGGAGCCTGCATTCAATGTTTCATTGCAGGGCAGGTAGACTTGCTTCATGCTCTCTCATTTCTTACTCAAAGCGCCAAAATGGCAGCTCTGAGAACTTTGTCGAACGTTTAGGCTATGGAGAAGGGGTGAAAGACTTGCAGTTGGCGCTGTCATCTGATATCTCGTCATCCATCCCAGCAGCGCCGACAGCACGAGCAGGCTTGTTTACGGTTGACTCAAGGCACGAAGACAACAGCACGGGCTGAGCAGACACAGACTTGATAGACTTAGGAGAGAGAAAGGGAGTTTCACGTCGATTTTTGGAAACGCAATTCTGTTGCTCGCATTAGGGTTTCCGAATGATCAGCGACGAATGGCACATGGATTTTATAGTCTTTGAGGTATGTGGAGAATTCTGAACCAGTGTGGGTTTCCCATCTTTAGTCTAATGTCCCCCCATCCCTTCCCTCAAGCTGCCACGATAGATGCATGGACGTGCTCAATCGTTTGCACTCTGTCAAGAGCGCAGAAATGAAAGCGCCAATGACTCTCTAACCGGGTAGAGGAGTGAAAGGTAAACTTGGATTTTTCATCCTATGTTCTGTCATCATGACACTTGCATAGCAGCGCAGCACAGATAGGTATACTTGGCGGTTCATCCAGAGCACCAAGACAGCATTCTCTGTAAGCTGAGAAAGCTCTTTTTGGCTTTGTGAGAAAGAAAAAAAACTTCGAACTTGAGCATGGCGGGGGTAGGTTTATAGACTTTGAGGTCGGTTAGGTGCCTTTCTAGTTCCAACAATGAGATTGGTGCGTGGCACGTGGCACATCCCCATGCATATCTGCCGACGAACAACAGGAGAAGTAACGTTTATCTCGGTTATATTCGCCGACTAAGCAAGAAAATGCTCTACGTCTATGCGACGGGTAGTGTGGAAATATGCGGATAGGCGACTTTTCCATCTCAGATCTTTCATCTGATATGTTCCTCCTGGTCCCCAGATTGACTGGGCTGGGATTGTCGATGCGGGCATGGAAGTACGTCAGAGCTGCGAGGCACTCGGATACGAGCACGAGCTCCTCATTAACGCCTGTGAGTGTACACCAAGAATTCATCGGCTCACTATTCACTCAAAGCACCAAAGCAACAACGTCTCATAGGAAAGGGCAGGAGAGTGCAGGCTTTGAGGAAAAGAATTAAGGGTTGCGAGCTCAGCTCGGCGTGAGTGGTTTTTATATAGATTTAGGGATATAGGAGAATATGAACTGGTGGGACCTCCATTTGTCATCTGATATTTACGTCTTATCCTCAGCTGCCACAACGGACAGTGATACTCCACTGATCATATTTACTCAAAAAGTGGGAGCGGTAGCTCTGAAAATACCCGACACCTTTGACCTCGGACCTCAGAAAGACAGCGGAAGACTTCCAGGTGAATTTTTTATCCGATGTTGAATTCAGCCGTTACCTGCCACTTCGACGGCATGATCAGCGTTTACGGATAGGTGTATCTCACTTCAAGCTGTACCCATGTGTTGAGGGTGGTATCGAATCAAGGTGTGTCTTAGAAAGAACAATGGAGACTCAATGATCAGCTCGCCGGGTATGGCTTTAGGAGATATGGAGCTGTGGGATAACGAATAGGAAGGAGAGGTGGGCCACTCATTCATTGTCACCACATACAAAGGGGCGAGGTCATTACACTATATCTTACTCGGAAGGCTGAGTGCCGTGAACACCGGCCACTCCGAGAGCTCTTGAGAACTTGGACCTAAAAGATGGGAGGAGGACGTGCATGCGGACTTTCCGTCTGATGTTCTCTTATCATAATACGAGAGGCAGCAGCGTCAGCATCGTCGGCACCCACAGACGGGCATTTTTCATGCTGTAACCAAATGGCTACACGCAGAATGGGGAGTCTTCGTCTTGGCACATGGCTTGAGAGGGGAGAAGCAAACAGTTAGCAGCAAGCCCGGCGGACGTGGTTTTATAGACCTCGGGCCTAGCATGCAGGGGGGGGGGGGGGGGGCGGGTCCAACAAACAATGCCTCAACACACGCACAAAGAGACAGATAAGCTCCACCTTGAGGCCGATCCATCTTAATCCAATTACTGAGATAGATCCTCTCTTAATTTCTAGATTATAGGCACTAGATAAAGAGTGAAGCATCTGCAATGAGATTTTCATCCCGTGTCTTGCGTCATTAGGTCAGACAGACAGCATGGTTAGCGCGCGCACGCACACACACACACACACACACAGAGGAATACTTCCTGTTGTACTCACAGGAGCACAAGCCGTGGTACAGAAGAGAGGGCAAGTTGTGAGTACTCGACTTATCTGGCGGGAACTGGGGGTACCAACTGTAAATAATGCCTAATTGTAAAATTAACTTGCTTCATATCTCATAGGGAGGGGGAGGACGTGTGTGTGTGTGTGTGAATTTTCCATCTGATGTCCCATTATCACTTACAGACAGCATGAACAGTACAAACAGCTCTAGTTCGAGCCTCTGCTCAGTCCAAGTACCGGCAACCAGCATTTGGAGCCTTCAGACCAGACGGCCCATTAAGTATGAGGGGGATAAAGTGAGAAAAGGTCTGTACACAGCCTAGCGGATGTAGCTTTTGTAAACCTCGAGCTGCATAAGGTGAGGGTAGGTAGGTCATTTAGTTATTCATTCACTCAGTGTCCTAAAGCACGCACAAATATGAATATGTACTTTAAGTTCAGACCTATGTATTTAAGTCCGACCGCCAAGGTGACGGCTCTCTCGACTTCTGGCCCTGCAGGTTTTAAACAGAGAGGAGAGGACTTGAATATCAGTTTTCCATCTCATGTCCTGCACAAATAAAAGTAAAATGGAACAGGCAGCTCTGGTTTGAGCCTCCGCTCTAGTCTGAGCCCAGGCACCGGCAGCTGAGATCTCCAAGATTTTGGCCTCCTGATCTTGAAAGAGAAAAGAAGAAAGAAGAAGTTGTAGTTGGCTCGGTGAAGGTGGCTTTTACAGACCTGGAGCCATGGGGGCTGAGTCCGGGTGTGTCATTCATTCATTCACTTACCTATTCATTGTCCCATTCACAAAGAGGCAGATGTACTTTACGTGAAAATCTATTTTACTCTTCTCGGCGAGATAGAAGCTCCCCCAACTTCTGATTCTTTAGGCCTTGAACACAGAAGTGAGGACGTGCAGTTGACTTTTCCATCTGATGTCCTTCAGAATAGACCAACAGGGTTGAGGACAGAAGTTCAGCTTTCTGGTTCAACCAAAGCGCCGGCGCAATAGCCTCCAGCTCCTCGCGGCTCTGCTTTGAAAATGAAAAAGAAAAGGAAAGATCAGCAACCAGTGCGGCGGACGTGATTTTTATAGACATTAGGGCGTGGGAAGTGAAGGTAGGTGGGTCATTCATTCAATGTCCCATCCACGAAGAGGTAGGCAGG
Organism: Xylariaceae sp. FL0255; assembly: GCA_022578795.1. NCBI lineage: Eukaryota > Fungi > Ascomycota > Sordariomycetes > Xylariales > Xylariaceae > Xylariaceae sp. FL0255. Next base: position 120,542 of record MU388887.1, read on the forward strand.
CCCACTTACTTTACATCAATATCTACTTTTTAACAACAGCCGAGACAGCGGCCTTCCTGGCTTCCGACCCTTAAGATCTAAGACTCAAAGGGGAGAACGTGCAGCTGAGTTTTTCATCCGATAGCCGGCACAAAAGACAGCATAAACGGGGACAGGCAGGCCGTTTGTGAGTTGAATATCTAGCCGGAGGATGAATGAGATAGCTTCTAGCTCCTCGGGTATCTAGTTTGGAATGAAAGAATTGGGTTGTCTGCTTGACGGACGTGGTATTGATATATACATGGAGCTGAGGGAGCATAAGAATGGGTAGGTCACTCATCTGATATTTCAATGTGAAGGGGGCCTGATGTGCGTTTGCTTACATTTCACTCGAACCAGCTCGATTGCCTAGGCTTCTTTGAAAGGTTCCTTGAAAGGAAAAGAAAGAAAGAGGAGGCGGTCGGCTCGCCGGACGTGATTTATATAGATTTCGAGGTGTGAGAGAGATTAGAATAGGTAAGGGGGTCATTCATCCAGTATTCCAATGCACAATGAGCTGAAGCAGACGTGCTTCACGCTAAAATTATGATATCTTGCATGAACCGCAGTGATGGCGGTCCCACGGGTGGACTTCTGAATCCTCGGGCCTCCGAGAGACAGGAGAAGACGTTCGTTCAAGTTTTTAATCCGATGCCCTGCATACTAGTAACTTGAACTCAAAGATCATGGCAGAAGAGTCAATGCTTCCGAAACTAGGATGCTTCGTGAGACGACCTTTTAATGGATTCGAAGGCTGTGGGAGAAAGATCACTGGCAATGTCTCAACGCAGCGAGAGAAAGCTCTCTCCTGTAAGAGCTTCTGCTGGTACACTTTGGCCGCTTGGGGATTCCAGGTCTGGAGGCACGGCGAACGTGGCTTTTATAGACCTTTGGTTGGGTGAGCATGAGGGTACATAGGTGGGTCGTTCATCCGACGTGTCACGTCCCATTGAATGCCAAGGGCGGGGGGAGCGGTAGATGTGTGTTAACTTAACATCATTCAAACCCCGGAGATAGTGACTCTGCGGATGCAATTCTGAGCTCTTGGGTCTTAGACGGACAAGGGGAGACATGCGTTGGATGCTTTCATCCCATGTCTGCACATCAACAACCCGGGTTCGGGGGTTGCGGGAGGAGGCTTGAATTTCTTGGAACAAAGAGAAAAGGCTCGTTCTGGAGCGAGAAGCTCTCCCCGCGAGCATTTGCTGCTTCGAGTCCTATGGCTGTTTCATAATGATGATGATGGGGACAGGGCCGGCGGACGTGGGCTTTATAGATTTAAAAAACAGGGAAGTTGGAGCTAGTTGGGTCACTCATCCGATGTGTCACGTCCCATTGATGCTAAGGGGATGGGGCGGAGACTAGATGTACGTTACACTTTTGTTTCTCTCAAACAGAATCGGCGAGCCAGTAGATACGCCGGCGAACTTCTGATGCCTTAGGCCTTGCACTAAGCGAGGGAGTATGTGCTGGATGTCTTCATTTCGAGTTCTGCCCTGCACAAGAATAAGCTGGTTTCCAAGGTTATAGTAGAAGCAAGTGTGCGCCCGTGCTTCTGAAGCTGGGGTGCTTAACGAAAAAGATATTCTTTTGGATTTAAAGGTTAAAGAGAAAGGCAAGGCCCAAGACGCAGGAGATTGAATATACCATTGTGAAGGTTCTTCGGGACCGGTACACACAGAATCTCAGGAGCGCAACTATTACCCTAGAAGGGGGGATGTGGCATTTATAGATTGTGAGCCATGGGGTCGGCCTGATTTCGGATTTGATCTTTCGTCGGGTGGTAACCTTTGTCTAGGACATCGATATAGGCAGTTGTGTTCTTCTCAAATGAATAACTGAGCGTCGCTCCTAGCATAGTCGGCCGTTGAGGTTGACATCGCAATCCATCTTAGTCTGATAATTGGCGGCATCGTCCGTATTCATCGAGGGCATTGGAAATAATTCAGTGAAGGATAAGAACATGTCTTAACTGTGCCGTACATACATGCATTGATTCGGGCCAACGCCACCGTGATAGAAGTTCGTTTGTCCGATGAAAAATTGAGATATGCGACGAGGGACGATGTTCTCTCCCTCGGAGAAACACCGATCTTAGCCTTGATGTGGAGAAGATGTATACATTTACCTATATCGAGGAAGAGATGAATAACATGAGACAGCAGTCCACCTCATTAACAGATAGAATTTGAAGATAGGTGAAGATTCATGATGCTGTGAACTTATGCACTAATGATCACAAGTATTGAACAAACAAACTAGAGACAACACCGTTTACAGCACAACCCGAGCCCGTCGCACTTTGATCGCAGATAAGGTACTTGGACGACAAGCTCCGATGATGGGTATGATCTCAAGACTCTAAATGTGGCTTTCGTGTCTTGACTGCTTATCAGTAGGGATCATCAGTATACTTGGCTATAGATATTGAGTTAGGCACATACCAAGACAAAGCAAACAAGGAATTGTCACTTATCACTCAAGAAAGCATCGCATTGAAGAACTTTGAGAGTCTCAACTTGGTATTAAGAAGAACAGAAGTTATATGTATGGAATCAAGGATACCTTTACAGATCCACCACCTTGATTTGTATCGGAATCGTACTAAATCAAAAACCCCAGACGCCATTCCATCCATGCATGTCGTATGAGAGAAAAACACCAAACACTCTTTTCCCCTTCCTCCGATGCTTCTCCACATATAGGATGCAGTCCACCCTGATCTCCTCTCGCAAGAGAACCGAGCCTATTCCTATCTGGCAACGGCAGCGCTGAGGACCTGGGTACGGAAGAAACCACCCTTGGTGCGTTCGATGACTTGCTGGTAGACTGAGCTGGGAGGATGGTTCATGACGACGGTTCCCTCCTTGTAGTCGATCTTGGCGTCGACGCGGGTATCGCGGATGAGGTTAACAATCCACTTCTCGCCCTCGTCCTGGCCAAGGCCTAACCGTGTGCTGAGATCCTTGATGTCGATGCGGGCGTGGATCTTGCAGTAGCTTTCGGAGATAAGATGGCGTGCTGAGTCGACAAAAGTGTCTGTAGCGGCACCGAGGAAGAAATCCGATCGGCAGATTTCTTCGGCGAGGGATAGCTGTCGCTGAGCCTCCTCGAAGTCGAAGTCGATATAGAGAGCCTTGACGAAGTCGGTGATGGGGTCAGTGTATTCGTAGGCCTCTTGCTTCACAATGCGGATGATATCCTTCAGCTGTTTCTGGTGTTGTCCGGAGTTCCTCGATCGATTGCGGCCGGTAATGACAGAGGCAGTTAAGTACCGAAGGATCCAAGGGCTGCTGGTCTGGATGGTGTTGATGTAGGCAGGGCTGAAGAAGAGGTCGAGGAGCTGGTCGCGAGTGCGGTCGTCATTGAACAAAGGGAAGAGGCCCCAGTGGATGAGCCATGTCCGCTGTTGTAACTGGGCGAGCGGGTTGTTGAACAGTTTGGTATCAATGCTCTCCTTAACCTTCTGCAACTCCTCCACGCTACCCTCCCAGTTGGTAGTCAAGATTTCGGAGGCAAGTTTTCCCCATGTGGCCGCCGCGACCTTGTCATTGTCTGTGGACAGAACTCGGAATTGGTAGAGGAGATCGGCAGCGGCGCCGTAGTTTCCGCAGCTGTATTGGAAGTTACCGAAGTCGTAAAGGGCATCGACCATTTCGATTGTGACCTAGTATACCATGTAAATACAAATTTAGGGTTGCCAAATGATGAGTAGATAATACATACATCGTGCTCCTTCTTCAAGAACTCCAAGTTGGCCACTTTGTCGCTGCGAAGGTTTCCAACGACATCCTCACGTCCAAGCAAGTCTGTGAGCTTGCTCGTGTAGTAGGCGAACTCTTCTAATCGCTGAATGACCTTCTGTCTCTTCTCATCGAACTCTGCAGGAGGTTGGTCGAGACCCTCGAGCTCGGCTTGGAGGTTGCCGACAAAGTCGGTCATGTTTGTGGTCTTTAAGAGCTCATATTTGGCCTTGGTGATGGGTCGCAGGGCTTCATCGTCGGCATCTTCAGGCAAGCGACTGGCGGAGTGTTCGAGGAGGGGGAAGATGAGGTGTCGGTCGAGGTAGGGTAAAAGTTTCGGAAGAAGATCGTAGTCCGCCATCTTGATTATTGGGTTTGGGATGCAGTCACCAACAAAAGGGAATAATTTATCGGCGTTGGGAGCAAGTGGAGGTGATGTGATGCGATCCGCGGCGCAAAATTAGAAAAATTGGCGATGGAGGGGCAGTGGCATGTCAATAATGGAAAGTCCAGTGCGGAGTTGTGGGATGATACTTTCCTGCCAGACTCCATGTGGCTCAACAATTCGGCAGGCATGATGGATGTGGCCGTGCTGTGCTAGTCAACTTAAGCAAAGCGCCTTCCGACAATTTTCCGCTGACATCAGACATGTATTTCCGTACACAGTGCTCATAGCCAGCAAACTGTAGATCCTACTGTGCACTTGAAAATGTCTTGGGGATCCCTGAAAGTGAAAGCTTCATCGATTCGCGACTGTCTCAGTCCAATATTTCCATCAATTCGACACCTCAACCACCTCACGCAAGTTCTCCCGTCATGTTGTCAAGAAAGTTCTGGGCAGCCACAGCCCGTCTGCCGAGTCGCATAGCTCGTCCGATTTATTCCATCCCAGCCATTGAGCCCCTATGGACTCGAACGTTCACGACTTCACCCTTCAGAGCAAACCCAGACCTTCAAGCGCAAACCGATTCATTACAACCGCCCGAAGTCCAAAATCTCACGATAAATTCCGAACCATCCGAGGTCGCTGCCAGTGAACATGAAGCACCTCAGTTACCGTATTTCGTCGCCCGAAATAATCTACAGAACCTTGGTGTCTACCAGTTGACCAAGCGTGGTGGAAACATGAAGGTTACTCTCCTCAAACACATCGAAGGCGATGTCAATGCTCTGAAGGAGGACATTCGGGTTGCTTTGGAGCTTCCACTCGGAGCCGTCATTTATAATAGTACAACGAAACATCTCCATATAAAGGTACGTCAAGGCCTTCCGTGCCATTCCTACAGGCACTCTTCTTGTGCATGTCTCCCGGTTGCTAATTGCCATGTGTTTTTAGGGCTTCGAACGCCAACGTTTACTCCTATTCCTCAAGACCATGGGCTTCTAAGCCCATCCCAATCCAATCAACTACGTGACTGCGAGATGTCGATCGAAAATACAAAAGACAAAATAAACGATAGGAAACAATTGTACAAATACGGGACAACCAAGTCTAAACAGGTTCTGAATCACCTGCAAACATGTACAATATGTACTCGAGGTGGTGCTGTAGGAAAGAAGAAAGTGTAGCCAAATCTAAACACTAATCCAGCAAACACCCGGCTGGTTAATTCTTAACAATCAATGTACAAAAGAATGTCAAAAACATAGAATCGAAAATCGAAATTTCAAAAAGTTGGAAAAACAAACAAAGCACCCACTCAGGCATCAGGTACCCAATGAAGAAGAAAGAGCACAAGATGAGGAACAGCCCTCAGTCTCCCCTTTTTGTTCTCTGGTGACTTTTGACTTGGTAGATCGCCCGTCCCGTCTCTAAACATACGCCCGCTCTAAATACTGCTTTGCTTAGCTTTTCTTTGCTCTTGGTGTTCTTTGCCTCTTGTCTCTTCTCTTTGGTTTCATGAATTCGTTCAAGAACGTGGAATGAAACGAATACAGTCCATCTATCCATCCGGCCGTCAGTCCCATCAATCCATCAATCATAATCATGCCATGAAATATAGTCCTGTGGATAGGACTAAGTAGTGTTAACCCCCGTGTCCCGTTTTTCCATTTACAACAGACACATACACGGTATCATCCAGAAGTAGAAAAGAGCTCCTTTCCACGTCGTAAGGATGATAATCGTAACAGTCCTGACGACAGATCCTTTCATTTTTGTTTCATATTTCCCGCGGCTTAAACAACCTGAGAGCAAGTTTGCTTAAGAAGGGACCGGATAATCCCTCGTGCCTTCTGTGCAATAGCAAACAACGACTGACTCCTCGTCGAGCCCTAATTCACTCTTAACCTTCTCATCCGCACAAATCTTCCTCAAAGCCGCAATCGACGCCGCGCCACATGGCCCAGCCTCTAAACCCGCAGCCTCGAGCTCTTGAACAGCCTCATGCGCCGCTTTATCATCAACAAGGACGCTCGCATCGATCCCAGCTTTTAAGACTGGCCATGCTGTCGTCGATAATGTCCCGCAATTCATGCCCGCCATGATTGTTTCGGAAGTCTGCACGCTAAAGATCTTGCCCGCTTTGAGGGACTCGAAGAGCGAGGGGGCGGCGGTCGCTTCGACGGCTATAACGGTTGCCCGGGATGAGTGTGGCCGCCCTGATAGCTTGTAATGCGATGTTACGGCCTCGGCGATGGAGCCCGCGCCGCAAGGCACGACGGCGTGCGTGGCAGGTTTTCGGGAGGTCTTTTCTAGCACTTCTTTGTCGGCTTCGGCTAGCATTGTGCCGTAGCCTTGGACGAAGTACTGTTGATGTCTGTTAGTACATCGGTCTCCACGGTTATGATGTTGTGCTCGTCTAAAATAAGACGAAACAGAGCATTCAAGCAGAAAAGGAACACACATACCTTCGGAAAGTTAGTGTACCCCTCAAACGCAACATCCAGAACCAGAATAGTATCCTCATCCTCGCCCTCCTCATAAACAATGGGTATCAAATCATCATAACTGCCCTCGACCTCCACAACTTCAGCCTCCTCACTCCGGATCAACTCCCTCGTGCTCTCGGGCATAAAACTGGGCACGTAAACCCTAACCGGTAACTCCATCAACTTCGCCATCCTTGCCACTGCCCTCCCGCAGTTCCCTTCCGTCGCCGTGACGATCTCAACTCCGGCTTTACGAGCTTTCGCTGCGAGCTCGGCGATGGAAACCTGCCCGTCTGCGACGGGGATCCCCAAGTGCCAGCCTACGGCGCGGTAGACCGCCCAGGAAGCGCCCAAGATCTTGAACGCCGGCAATCCGAAACGGCAAGACTCGTCTTTGACGAGGACGTGCGAGAGCCCGAGTTCGGCGGCTAAGGAGGGCAGAGAATGCAGCGGCGTCTCGGCATAGTCGGTCAGAGTCTGGTGGAAGGCCAGTACCGTGTCCTCGGTCCCAGCCCGGGTCGGCTGGTGTGTCCAGCCCCGCGCGCCCGGGCGGACCTGGATGGTCTGTGGCGAGGACAAGGATGGCATTTAGTATGATATATCTATCTGGACGGCCTTGGCCTGGGCCTGGGTTTGGACTTTTCGGATTGGTTTATGGGGCCTTTGAATGGGGGTTGGTAACAACGGCAATGTGGTAACACACGGTCCAAGCTGGGACCACAAGCACGAAAAGAGTGTGGTGCCGTACGGCGACGATCAGTAGCTCAAACCGGGGTATCCCCTCGCCCGCACTAGTCTGCTCTTTGCCGGCAGTGTCCGTGCTATGCGCCGTTTCTCGTATATGTATGTTTGTGTATGTATATGTATATACTTAACATAAACCGTGATGTATATGTGCTGTAGGTCTCTTCAAATGCTCAGATGTGTCTTCTGTATGGTGGTTGGTTGAGATCCAGTAGTAGAGGAAGGGGGGTAAATCATCCAAAAGGGGGGCCGTGAAGTGGGGTGTGGATTCGATACACGCGCGGTAGAAAGCAATCATTGGAGAGCTTCAATGCCGGAACCAGGACATCACTCGAAAAGGACAGGGAAAATGAAGGAAAACAGAAATCCTTGGGTGTAAAGAACAGATCTTCTGAGAAAGACCGCCAAGCGATGTGGTTGAGCAAGGCAGGCAGGACATGTATGATGTAGGTAAGAGGAGGTAGTAGACAGATGTGGTGGTTTTAGTGGATAGGTAGGAATGAAATGGGGGTAAGGTAAGGAAGCCTTGGGAAGCGTTTTAGAAGTTTAGAGGTCTTTGGTCTTTGGGGGAAGAAGGTGGAGATGTGTATGGACAGGGAAAGAACGGGATAACCCCACCTTGCCGAGGAGATCTCCCCGGTTCCTTCGCTTTGCATTCCAAATTCTCCGGGGAAGGCTGCACCGATGTGTTCGGCGCTTCATCGGTGCATCTAACTGCTGTTTTAGGTCTTCTTCTCCTTCTTCTCAGAACTTTCTCTCTCGGTTCCGGCTTGTTCCTGGCACTAATAGGGCTATTAGTGTACCCTAGAACCGGGGCACCCGGAACTCCCTTATTCGGCAGCATGGCGCCTGTGCGATGACATATTGCTATACATATTTTCATTTTCGTTTTCAATTTTTTCTCTTCCTGACTGTCCTCCTTTTGGAACTTTTCCATCGCTCTTCTTGATCGATCTCGGGCGCGCCGTCTGACAGAGAACGTTACCAGGCACAAAAGAGGCTGTTGTTAGCCCATCTGCATGGAGCCTGCAGGTTTTAGCATGTGCCACGTACACCCTATCTGTACCTGCATCACATCTCGATATTCTAGAAGAAAAACTTCCAACGCCGCTATTTTCCGTGGGTTTTGTCATCTAAATAGCTCCGTCGGCTGTGGTTTCCCAATTTTGAATCTCGCCTGTCTCTCGTTTTCTGCTTCCACTAATCTATTACCTCATTATCTGTAAGACGAGAAGAGCTTCGATGCCTAAGCGCATTCTACAAACCCGTCACGAAGCCCCCGCTTCGCGATATTAACGATCCATGTGTATAACACCAGTCGAGATCGTCATTTGCGAACTTCGTTTGTTGGCACGTCATATTTAACCAGATCATCACATGTTCACATTGATCGTGCGATGATCATCACCAAAGTATCGACGACTAGGCTCTTCTCTTTGTCCCGAAGTTCCCCAGCGCCTGGTACGAGCCGTTAGTACTACACTTTAGTTTTCCGGCTAGCTATCTCTTCATCTCATCCCTTCGGTCCAAAGGGAAGATATGAAGGATAGCGTGGTAGAGCTTACGATTCATAGGAACTCCCATCTGCCTGGCCATTTCTCCCGTCTCTTCCATCTCGGCCATCTGTTCCGTCACGACCGTCACGACCATGGCGACCATCTTGTCCGGGCAGCCCGGAACGACCAGGAGGGCCAGCAACACCATCTATGCTGTCAATCAACGTCAGTCCTCTAGGTGTATGTGCTTTCTCAGACGCAGAATATTCGTACCCTGCCGGGCCACGTTGTCCAGTGCTTCCCCGACGGCCTTGGCAGCCGGTATCACCACGCGGGCCTATGACGGTACTCGGGAAATCAGTGACATGTTACAAACAGGCAACAATGTGACGTAGATTCACCTTGCAGTCCTTCAGGTCCGCGCTCTACGCGGTTCCAAGTTAGTCTCATACACATAGCTCATGTACAACACAGATTGGAGGCATCTTCATACCTCCTGTGGCACCCGTTTCCCCAGGTTCTCCTTGAAGCCCATGATCTCCTTGAGGACCCATAGCTCCTTGAGGTCCTGTGTCTCCTTGTGATCCTGCTTTGCCTTCTACACCCTTTGGCCCTTGTGCGCCGCGAGGCCCTTCCTCTCCTTGCGGCCCCTCTTGACCTTGTGGTCCCTGAAGCCCCTGAAGTCCCTGAGGCCCTTGAATACTCATCCCCTACCATCCACAACCTTGGTCAGCTTGATACAAAAGCAGGTCTCGATCAAAAGGAAAGCTGGGAAGAAGAAGAAAACTAAGAAAACGCACAGACGGTCCGGGTGGTCCACGCCTTCCCTAAGGCCCTCTCCGGCTTCCACCACAGATAGGACACCGATGATGACAAGAAGTATTACTATTGCTACTACGACTTCTCTTCCTTCCACGACTTCGATTCGACGATTTCCTCCGTACTGATTTACAGAGACAAAAACCAACGAGCGCAAGAACCAGCGTGAGAGCAGCGACGACGACAAATATCACGGCTCCGTCCGGGTCAGAGGATCGAATTCGGAACGGGGCCATTCCTTGGTGATCTGAGTCTTTGGTATACCGGTGCTGCCTTGATGGTTCCTGCCACAGAACCAGGAAAAGTCGAGATTAGTTAGTCGTATCGCTCAATATGAATCGACATTGAGTACCACCAATTGCTCTCCTGTTCTGGGAATTCTCGCGTCCTGAAGATCCTGGTGTCATAGTAGTCCTGATGTCTAATGCAACAAGGCGACAAAGACACTCCGATAGCAGAGTCAAACCACCGAGCTTTCTTTTCACCGCCTACATACCACCAAGCCTATCTATCCAGTATCTACTCATCCCTAATCTCCCAAACCAGCATCCACGTCATACCCTCAACCCTCCCGAGTCCCAAGTCCTAGTCCCAGTCATGCAGCCCCAAAGGAAACAAATATGCAACCAGCCGAAGTCGACTGGTCCCAAAAACGTGACAATCGACGTGCGATATGTCAATCCTCATACGCGCTAGGCCCAAGATATCCGACTAATGCGCAACGGCACCTGCCCCATTCCGATGTAACTTGAGAATGTCTCGCCTTACCGGGAGACAAATTGCGTTCTGTTTCTTGAGTGGGCCAAAGGGCGCGCCCGTTTGTTAGAGCTGCGGGCTCCCGTCTTTCTAAGTGTTGGTTACAGGGAACTTCCTGCCATGCGGTGACGGGTGTGAGACTGGCATGGGCACTAAGAGAGGCAGTCGTACGGGTGATAAACCTGAGCAAGTGCTGGATCCTGTAGAAGAAAAAAAAAAGCAGGTCTACCTACTAGCAGACCTCAGGCTCTCATGCTCAAGGTGTTGGTAGCTATTTGCTGTATGCACCCTGGAAAGATGCTTGTTAATTCTTGAGCTTTCTACCACTGTAGTACCTCAGTACGTACATCGTGGAAATCCAGTTTCCAACCGAAATAAATAAACATCTTTCGAGATTAAGTACTAACGACAACCCCTTGCTTTAACCTTCCATTCGGCTCAATGACCGTCTGACACTCGAACCGAGGACCGGCGGTTCCGAACAGACTCTTTCAGTCCCCCCGACTCCCTTTCCCTAACGCTCTGCAATCCGACGTAGAGGTAAACACTATGCGAGGCCGACCTGGCGACGGGTCTGAGGTCACGGGCCTGGGTGAGGACTTGATCGTGACCAACGGTAAAGAGTGCGACAAGAGCGTTACAGGCCTCAAGGGCCCTTCCATCGCTTACGGCGACCATGGGGCTAGTTGTCAGTTCGATCTGGACGGTGAGACTTCTTAGATAGATGGGTCGGTTGTTATTGGACTTGTGCTATATTTATGTCTTGTTTTAGTTTGGGGTCAGCGCCAGAAGTAGTCGATTAGATTTAAATCTAAGACTTAAGATTTGATAGAACAAAGCATCGGTGATATGTAAGTGAAAGTTCATCGTGTTCCCGTTAGTTTTCAAGTACTCTGATACAGCAAAGGCCTTGCCAAGAACGGCTCTCGGTCTGTTTCATTGAAGACTAAAGCAATGTTAGTCGTAGCATGAACATTAGAGGTGATAGCATTCACAACGGATAGTTAGGGCGAAACCAGAACACTCATTAGTATGGCGGTGCAGTGATACCGAGTACACGAAATTCAACAACCTAGAAATCATGAAGGACTGAGCATTGAAGTCACGAATTATCACAGTTGCAAAGACATTAAGTTCATCAATGATGTCTATTTGTTCCCTAACAACTGCGTAGGATATCATTATCTACTACACAGCAAGTCGAATGCCATTAATGGCGCACATGAGTTTTGTCTCTACCTAGCTCGCATGATCAAAGGTCTAGGGACTCAGAAGAACCATAAACAGAATCATAAGCAATCAATGTCGGCGATTGGTGTCTGGGATGCCATGAAACATTCGGTAGTTGTGCTTATACACATGGTAAAGTGCTCCCTCCCGGTTTGCTAGCTGTCTGTAGCACCAATAACACCAGCGACCTGGCTCATCGCGGTCATTGGTAGCGTCGTCACGCTCGCGGTCGTTGTGCTCGGCGAGATGGGCGCGCATGACTGTCACATCACTGTTCATGTATCCGCAGCCGGCGCCCTTCCACAAACACAGATCTCCCAGGTGGTCACGGATCTGGTGCATCGAATCCGCCGAATGGGTACTGGCGAGATGCTCACATCCGTCATGAGGGCACTTCCATTGTTTCATGGTGCGAGGAGGAGGAGGTCTCTGGCCAGCGTTGGCGGGCGCATTCTGCGAGAAGACGGTGAAATCACCGGTGGGACCATCGTTATTAGGGACCTGAGCTGCGACCAGAATGGGAGCAGGCATCGCAAGGCCAACGGGAGCGGGGACGTACGCCGCAGGGGAAGCGGTAGCGGCAGCCTCTTGGGCATAGATTGTATCGGCTTGGGCCGCTATAGAACAGGAAGCATTAGCATTGACAGCGATCATGATGTGAACACGTTGTTCGTCAGTGGAAAATACATACCAATTCTTCCAGACGCGCGCATAGCTGTTCCCGGTGTTGAACGGTACATTGAAGCTCGTGCCGACGGATGGTGTGATTGAGGCGTCTGCTGGGGAATGTACGGCGTATTGGCGGCAACTGGCGTGACATGTGGCTGAGCGACTGTCATGACGGATGGCTGGGCAACTCCCTGCTGAATCGGGGCCGGCGCCGGAGCAGCTTGAGCTCGCTGACCCATGTGTGCGACAACTTGGTTGACGACCTGATGGACCAATGTCTTGTTAGCTGCGTCCTGAGCTCCCTCTTGGTGATCTTTCAGCAGCGGCATCTGATCAGGAGCTTGCGCGTCGGCAGCAGCGAGAGAAGAAACATCCTCAGAGGCGGCGTCGACAGCATTGTGCTGCTGAGCGGTCACGGATGCACTCGGATGGGCGGCGTCGACATCGAAGTCAAGTTGAGGGACAGGAGGAGTGCCGTAGTTACGGATGACGCCATTGAGCTCCTTGGCCGCCGTCTTCACAAATCCCGCCGAGAGAGTGACGAGGTGTGCCAGCTGGGTGGCTTCGTCGTCGACATCTTCACTTTGACGACGAACCATGCTCTCCAACTTGGTAGCGTGCTCTTCGAGCTTCTCAATCTGATCAACCAGTCGCTGGCCAGCGACTTCGTACCCCGCTTGTCGGTTCTGCATCTTGTGAATCGATGTCGGTGATGGTTATAGTTAGTGGCGAGAATAATAAAGTTGACAAGCTCCGTGAACACGGTGATTTGATCAAAAGAGGAAGGCCCAATTTGACGGTGAGGTCAAAGTAGATGGTGAGAGGCGCAGACGTTAGAGCTGTTTGGAAGTTAGTAACGCGATTGACATCGCGCAAAGAGTTGTTAAAGGAATAGACCTACCTGATCACAGTAGAACCAGTAGACTACCACAGTCTAAACCCACACAAGAGGTATGGGGTTAACTGGAGAAGCTGTTAAGGTAGGAAAGAGGAATCAGATCCAAACTTTTCAGAGTTAGTCACTCAGTTGACATTTTGTGAAGAGTTTCTGGAGAAGTTCAAATACCTTATTGCGGATAATCCCAATCCGCAAGAGCGAGTGTCAACTGCACAAAGGTCTAGAGGTTAATCACAGCGACCAAGCCATATTTGTGACCAACAACAGGGATGTGATGTGTAGAAAAGGTAGGTACGAACCACTACTGTTTGGGAATCCTGAGGGTAACGAAAAGGGTGTGATGCTCAAACCCAAAGGTGCAAACCGCAGGCGTGAAGGCACTGGCAGTGGCCTGAGGACCAAATCGGCAGCCACGAAGAATCAAGGGGGTCAGATCTGCAAGTCGATGAAGGGGGATAAAAACCAAAGGGGATCTTTGAAATTTTCTCACAGCTGAGAACCTGTTGTGGTGTACAGAAGGGAAGAGAAGCAGGAGTGATAGGAAGGGAGATGAGTGAGTATCGGAGGTGGGGTGGAAGAAAATATGAAAGGCAGGGAACCGGGTGTGTAGTATTGAATTAAAATAAACAATTCGACTAGTGCGAGCATACGTCCAAAGGGGAGGTGGAATTGACGGGTGAATGGATGAACAGTGATATGAATTGGTCTTCTAGGAAAAGCACCGGAGTAATGATCATTGTACCCCTACTATCCACCATTTGCACTCTCATCCTCTAGCTTTTAGGCAATGAGTGCCTAGGAACACGGTTTCCTATTTAAAGGGGCAGCTGTAGACAATCAATGTTCATCATGGAGATCAGACGTACTTATAGTACCCTAACGCCGCTTGGTGTCCATAGCAAGCGGAAGTGACGATGAGCCAATGCACCTTCCATCTTTTACCTACCAAGATTTTAACAATGCATTCTTGAGGACTCAATCTACTTATCCTATTGAGCTATTTGTGATGTTTATACTCCCCATAAAACCGTTGAAATTGCCCACAGTAACATAGTCTTTTGTTATATCGATAACAAGAGAAAGCAAAATTGACGTCTCGGATCTTCACACCTTTGGTCACTTATCTGTTAGAATTTTATTCACGAGCTGACCAAAAAACTCCCCTACAGGATTTCCAGTATACTTTTTGTCTATCGTAGAGGCCCTCAACTTATGTTTAGCAGCGGCATGGTACCACAGGAAATCAATAGTAAAATGAAGGCATGGTGGTCATTTATAACTTCACACTTCAGTTAACCTGTTGGCTTGTATCGGACTCCTGGGAGCAGTGTGACACCACTTTTGAATCAGATACCGACATTACAGTGCCATAGGTGAATGAGGAGAAGAAGAAGCGACGATAGTCCTTTGTTTCTTTGCACCTTTGCGCCTTTGGGTACTCAGTTTCCAGCAGTGACTATTTACCATAGTCAATAGCTCAGTCCATGAGAGAGAAACTTGCTTTATATAAGGGCTTTCGATATTGCGAAAAGATGTGAAAGGAAGAAGTTAAGATAGAATGGCGTCTTCATGCATTGGCTTTCCTGTCTAGAATGTTCTGAACTTCAAGGAACTCGAGGAATTTTAGTATGTCTTGCTTGAGACTTATAGTTACCAACCCAGGTGGGTCTAGTCATGCTGTTGTAATAATCATGCAGCGATATTTCACTTGAAATTATACATAGAAACTATAGAATATCCTTTGTTATCGAGGCGAGAGAGTAGTAGTAAGAGGTAGATCTCTATACATTTTATATGTAATTTTCCCCTTCCTCTACAGACTCTTGCATGAAACTCCCTTTTGGAATGCCAAGAATTCCTTCTTTCAGCGTAGGGCAGATTTCTTCTTCAAGACATCAACCCGTGCCCTCATTGGCTGGCTGAGGGCCTCCTAGTGCCCGCAACGGCCTACAGGTTCGACATCTTGAACAAATGGCGACTCAGCTCCTGTTTGCTGGCTTTGAGCCGATCTCTTCCTGGATCTTTAGCACAGTTCAAACAGGCATGTTTGCTACTACACGAAGCGCCCGATACTTCCACAACCCTCTGTCCTTTGAACCACGCCGATGGCTAAGCAAAGAACACCCAAAGTATGATGCCCAATTCTCATTAGATAGGGGTGGCGACATTCTCTCCTTCAGTCAGGGTCCGCGTCAATGCCCGGGAAAAGAAGTACCTTGTATACAAGCTATGTTAGTCATGGGAAAACTCATTTAGACATTTGATCTTTGCAAGACATCCCAGAAAATCCCTGAATTCGAGAGGGACTTCCTCACATACTGGTTTTGGGCCAAGCCCAGCCTGAATGTCAAATTTTCTCAAAGAGAGGTGCATCCATAGGCGTGTGTCAGACACAATCGTATCGCACATGCGCAATCTATCAAGTATGAATGTGTTCAATGTGTAATGTCCTAAGGCACAGCTGCGATCGTCCGTGTACAAGCGTGTTGTACAGCTAGGTCCCATCATGTTATTGATAGATTTATTTAGTATCCCTCCCTGAGCGCTAGTGTGCAATGGCTTACCTTGCCCAAGCAAGAAAATGCTGCATCACCTAAAGCGCAGGTCAAGATCTAGATGTAAACGTGTCTTAAAAAGAAAGGGAAAGAGCTGGAGAACGTCACACAATACAATTTTGACTGAGCTGCTGAGCACATGGATGCGAGTATGCTGAAGTGCTAGGTTCTTGACTTGTCTTCTTCATCTGAACAGGCCTGCGGATGCTGTTTATCTTTTATCACTCTCTCACTGTTCTTCATACCATATTCGGTCTCAAGGATCTTCCGCAGCGGAATGTCTTTTTCGAACAGTGTCAAGATTAAGGCTACGCCTATGAACCCGAGACTGATGATCCAGACCCATCCAGACCCGACGAGTGGCCAGACGGTATACCTGCCTAATCTCCTCCTGGACTGACGCCGAGAACTGGCGAACGAATTGGGCTGATGCACACTGATAGGCACCTCGTTTGGACATAGCACTGGCCGCGACGGGGTCAGAAATCGCCCCATGGTCAATAAGCTCGTCAAGGCGATGAGAAAAGATGGTCGCGGGTATTGCAACAACCCAAACGCTGCCGATTGTTCGCAGAAAGTTCCACGTCGCCGTCGCTGTGGCCTGATCAGTTTCATCTGTGGGTGCCTGAACTGCGGGTAGTATTGTGTTGACTAGCATTCCAGCCCCCACGCCAGGGATCAATTGGAAAGCCACCACTCGCCTGTCGGTGTATTTTCGTCTAAGAGAGTGTACAGGCCCCTCCCTATCAGGAACAAAGTGAAACCGAGAATGTGAATCATCTTGTATCGTCCCATACGGGTAAGGACGGCTGCAGCGGCAGATGGAATTCCGAAAAGCGAAAGCGGAATCAAGCCCACGCCAGCACGTATAGGAGACGCCAGTTGAACAGATTGAGAATATACGGGAAGAACACGCTCCAGTAGACCAAAGCCGAGTTCAAGAAGGTATTGATAGCTAATATGACAGAAGTGCGACCGGCGAACAGGCGAGCGGGAATGACAGGCGTCAAGGACGCCCATTTGCTTCGCTCAAATGCCGCATAAAGAAAGAATGCAGCGAACCCCAGCAAAAGCGGAACCAACGTGTGCCATGATGCCCAGGGAAACCGAGTGCCAGCATACGTCAAGGCCCAGAGGATCGCGGTTGTCCCAGCAATCATTATTGCGTTCCCGATGATATCGATATGGCCTAGCCGTGAAGACCATGACTTGCGGGGGTAATCGACGTGTAGGAAGAGGCAAAGGGCAATCAAGCAGACACCGCCTAGTGGCAGATTGATGTAGAAGGCCCAACGCTAATTACCGCCCTGCGCAAGCGTGCCACCGATGAAAGGCTGAAGGTGGTGCCAATACTATATATCAGCAGTATGATGGCGACATAGTCTCCGCGCTGTCGCAGGGGCACGAGGTCGGATACGATGATGTCTGTCAGTCAATGAGAAACCCAATAGGTACACATGACACGCCTTGAACATGATGGTTGTATCCATCAACGTACCATACGCCATGATGATGCCCCCGGATCCTACGCCTTGTATGGCACGGCCGGCTATCAGCATATCACCGCTCGTGGTCCCCCCACAGAGCCCGCTTCCGAAGATAAAAATCGCTACGATGGACAAAGTGACCCATCGTCGACCGAATATGTCGCATAACTGTCCGATGAAGGGCTGAAAAGCAGCGCTGGAGAGGAAAAAGGCGTTGGTGACCCAAATCCAGTTGTATCCCAACGGGAATTTTTTGAGTATGTAGGGCGCTGCTGTAACCAGAAATGAATTTTCGAATGCGCTGAGAATGAGAGTGATCTCAGCCCAACAATGATGGCCCAGAAGCCGGGACTCCAGCCCTACTCGTCCCACTCGACCTTCTTGCGCCCCGTGACCGTGAAGGTCGACGATCAAGTCAAGTACCAGATTGAGCGTATTTACAACGGTTGGAACTCTGCCACTCGCGTGGCCCGCGCCTTTCAGGGCAGCCAGTGTGCCTATATCGCCACTATCTCCTTCCAGAAAAGCTCGAAGAAGTCCGACACCGCTATGCTCAACTACAGTCACCCACCTCCGGAGCTCGACAGCCTCCGCTTTGATGATATCAAGAAAGATGTTAATAAGAACCTGAATGCAGCTGCGACCAAGGAAAATTCGCTCTGACAGAGTATGAATGACAATCAAACCCCTTTCGACTGGCGCCCTTTCGGATTTGTTCTAACAGAACAGGCTTGGGAATGTCTGACGCGCGGCTTCGCCCGGTCGGTGACATCCATCTCCTCCCAAGCTCCCTCAGCGACACACATAGCTGCACTCGCCTATATGTCGGACCAGGTTCTTCTAGGTGTGCCTCCCTACGCCAATCCAGCTGGAGTTGGTCCCGGGATGCGGAATGTGGTCATGGCAACGACTTTGAATCACACTATGTCGTTTCACGCGCCTGCTGTTAAGATTGGTGATTGGATCGTGGTCGAGCGAGGGACTTCCTGGGCGGGGGAGGAGAGGGCCTTCATTTATCAACACATGTGGAATCTGGAGACAGGGCGGTTGGTCATAACATGTACTCAAGAGGCCATGATCAGACTGAAAGGAGGGCCCGAGAAGCTTTGATAAAACCCCTAGAGCCTTTGGGAATGAGCTGATGCAGTAACCGCAAGCCACGATTAATACACGACGAAGACGAGCGGACTGAGCTCAGAAAAGGTATTGGTACGTCAGGCCTATGCGCCCAGGATGCAGTAGAAGATCTCCATCTACTTCTTTCCTGGAGCATGGAATCAAGGCCTCCAAAGCGCCACGTGGCGAATTAAAGCATCGCGTTTGTAGGTATGTTCTAGACATCAATAGAGGTGGCATTCCTATCTTAGCAAGAGATACCAAGTGCCATTCTGTGACTGGCACCCGTGATTCCATAGGTCCGCGCCCAGTATCTGGAGACGAGACAGATATCTGCAGTGACAGTTGATTAGTGTACTTATAGAGGGTACCTACTAAGGAACATATCAAGCCGAATACACTAGTCCAACATTCGACACTCGAGAGGCCAAGTAATCTATTGTCATCATGAGGGAATGATGTGGTAGTTAAGCTAGCGACACGTAGACATCGACTTAAATCAATGCATGATCTAATTGTAGCTAGCTCAGTGGCAGTAGGATCTCTCGCTGATACCGGCACCGAGCATTTAATGGGAGAAGCTCTTTCATTACGCGTAATTGCAACTGAAGTGTATATTAGCCGTTCTTGTCACTTCTCCGGCTTGCCCCAAACCTAGCTACATATCGTACCTGGAAATTTCGACGCACAGTAAGTTAGGTCCGTCAACTGTCACGAGGCAGTGCGGATGCTCCGAGTGAACATCCAGTTGTAAGAGGTAGATGTCAGAAACAAGACGTCTTCATCTCTCCATGCTTATGAGACCTTGCCGTTGAGCTACTCAGCATATATAATCTTATCGACCTCATTCATACGGCGTGATGGAGTTTTCTTCCATCGTAATATGCCAACGACGAGCCATCGTTTCCCCTCCGATACATCCTTAACCCCGCTGTCCTCGATGCAAGCTCTTTAGACCCCGTCACAGTTTCGTTTCCGTCTCCAGAGTCTCCCGCGCGAAGAAACGGTGTATTTGAGTTATTTCTGTGCGAAACACACCTATCACCCACTAGATAAGTCTCAAGTCGGCGAACGCTCGCTTCCCTAAGGGGTCATCAGAGTGTCATCACCAGATCTGTTTCACAGCTCGCGGCTCATTCTCAGAAGAGTGCGCAGCGTCAGAGGGCAGACGTATGAAAAAGCATACAGTAGACCGGCACAAATTAATCTATTGCTATATTATTTCTCTTTATGCTGTCACCTCCGTGATACGAATTGGGTCATGACATTAGACACCCGCTGTACAGCGTTGGGAGCCCGTAACGCTCAGTTAAATTCATCTCCACACGTACAGCAGTGGGGTTGCTGGGCATGCTGCTAGCAATTGGAGTCTAGGTGGCATACCCCGAACTTTACAGGTCAATCCCTGCTCCAACTGCCCCAACAGACGGAAAGGGTTAACAGTATCAACCTCCGATTTAGGCCCCCTCGCATCTGTTAGTAATTGACTTGTGCGATATCGTCCTGCAGTAATGTCGGAATGCTACTGGTTGCTTTAGGGATCTTTGAAGAATAAAATCTGCGCTACGGAATACAGCAGCGCGGTATCGCCACGTATTATCACATCGGCATTGTTTGAAATACGTTAAGTCACTTGCAATTGAACTTTCGCGCCCGGGTTGAACTCCACTGGACTCGGATAGTCCCAAATTTCAGCTCACCCTTTTATTCCAAGCTGTGTGATAAGCCTGTTCTATTGGAGGACTTTTATTCATCGTGATATCGATTATAATCAACCTTTGCCCATGATGGCGCATTCTCACGGCGCAGCCACAGAGCACCCGGAGCAGGTCAAAGCATTGAATCTGCCTCCTAATATGTCCTGCCTCCTGATCAAGACGAGGACAGTCAGTATCGAGCCTATTCCTCTACCTGTATTGCAACCAGATGGGGTCCTCGTGAAAGTCATGGCCAATGGGATTTGCGGGTAAGCACACTGGGAGCTATGTGTTGTTGCATGAGTGCACGACAAGATTGCGTGGACTGACATGACACTCAGTTCCGATATGCATTTATATCTTGCCGGTGGTGTGGGAGGACGGCCGATGCTCGAGCCGACAGTCATGGGCCATGAAGCTGCTGGAGAAGTCATTGCCGTGGGAGCCAACGTGACTACTCACCACCCGGGCGACCGAGTTGCTGGTGCGTGAGAACACACTTGACGATGTCCTCCGCTATGCACTAACAGCCAAGATTCTAGTTGAGCCTGGTTTGCCATGTAGGAGATGCATCAATTGCAAGACAGGTCGAAGCAACATCTGTATGACGATGAAATACTGCGGTTCTCCCGGCACTCATGGATCGCTTTCCAAGTGAGCTTTCCCTTTTGACAGACTTTCGGTTCTTCATGATTGAACTGTACGAATTAGATTCTTCGCTTTACCTGCAGATATGGCGCCTCATATTCCAGACTCCGTAAGTTGGGATGAGGCTGGAAGTATACAACCTCTTGCTGTAAGTGGCGAAAAGCCCGACACGTGCCATATACCTTTCTGCTAGCAATTGCTGACAATTCATATCTAAGATCGGCTGCATGATAGGGAAGCGAGCAGATGTACGACCACACAAGACAATGGCAATCTTGTAAATTACCAGTGCGGCGGCCACGAAGGTAACACTGCTAACACGGAACACAGTGGGTGCGGTCCCATCGGCCTGATATCAGCAGCTGTCTCGCACGTATATTCAACACGAAAGATCATAGCATTCGACATCAACCCCAAAAGAGTCGAGTTCGCCAAGAAATATATCTCTCCATTGACAGGAAAGCCGATTATAGACCACGTCTTCCACATTGACGCGCTACCGAGCCAGCCTAAATCCGCACAAGAGGGCGAACACCATCAAACCGAGGGCGATTATAAGTTCGAAATCGCCGAGGCTAGGATGATGGAGATACTCAGACAAGTAGGCTTAGAAGAGGAGGGAGGTGTAGATACTGTCATCGAGGCTAGTGGCGCAGGCGATGCCATGATGCATGGAATCGCCATCGCTAAGCTGGGTGGTATCTGTGAGTTCTCCAGGCCCAATGCCTTCTCTATAACATAGCTAATAATTGGACACCGACGTAGATCTTCAAGTCGGACTGGGCCATGTTCAGACACATGTGTTCCCGACTATCGCAGTCACTAACAAAGATCTCGAAGTGAGAGGTGAGCTTTCTTACTCCTCCATGTCCGCATCATGCTCACAACATACAGGTCTCACTCGGTATACCGCTGACTCCTTCCCCTCCGCTATCGACCTGTTGACTCGAGGCGTCGTGAACCTAAAGCCTCTAATAACGACCACCTTCCCGCTCTCCCGCGCCCAGGATGCGTTCGAAGCTGTCGCCAGTGGCAACGAGATGAAGGTCATAATTAAAAATCAGGAGGCATGATATAGAGATCGCTTACGGAGGAATATAAGTGATGAGAGCGCAGGCTATGAAGTTGAATTGAAATAACTGCAAATTGCGTGGTTGTACTCGTTAAATGCGGTTTCCACTCGGTTACGGTTAATGGTCTGAACTCTGCCGACATTCTATGCAGGGGAGCGCCCCCTGCCTATAAATGCATGGCTATATAGCGACCTAGCTTCGCACTTGAAAAGATTTATCCTTCAGCAAATCACCTCAACACACCAACAGGAGAGTGTGTGCATTGGCTAGACTGTCCTCAGCCTATCTACACTTCCACCCCACTCTCCATATGACCCTCTTAAGTTCAAAAATGGCACGGGCCTGACAAAGCTCAGCAGACGGGACTGGTATTACCTGCGAACGTTGATGACAAGTGAGATTCTACTGGTAATGGTCTATTGAACACTTGCTGTAACATCAGAGCATCAAGCTAGTCTTAAACTTGTGGGCGTCCCCGATCTGAAGAGCTCAATACCCCTTACCAGCTCCCCTTTCAGCGGCATCTTTCCCAGACGAACGTTCCAACTCATAGGCCATAGCAAGACCAAGCGCGCTCTGATCGGAGATAATCGAGACCATGTCGAAACCCTGGTCTGCTCGACGTTTCGCATCGGCTCCGTCGGTGCCTGAATAATCATTATTAGTCAATGAGATAATTCAAGTTGGGGAGTCATATCTGCTGAGTATGTACAGTAAATGGCAGCAGTCTTCCCGGCAGCGTGTGCGGCGTTCAATGTTTTGAGGATAGCAGCTTCGTGCTCTTCTCCGCCACGAACGACATTCATCTGCTTAGCAAGGTCAAAGGGGCCTGGAACGATTACATTAGCATTGCCTTTGGGGTTTACGCATTGAAACCGTGAACTATGCGTGATGGACTGACCAATAAGCAGTATATCAAGACCCGGAACCTTGGCGATCTCCTCAACGTTCTCTACACCGGATGTGGACTCAATCTGCACTGCGACGACTAAACCATCGTCGGCTTTCGAATCATATTCGCCACCGCCCGGAAGGGCATGTACAGCGTAGGATGGGCCGTAACCTCGTGAGCCAGTCGGCGGGTATTTCGAGTATCTCACTATCTTTGCAGCATCCTCCTACTCGTAGAATTGATTTGGTAAGTACAGACACCGCGGGAGATGATCGGGGAGGAAACTTACTGCATTGTGACACATCGGAGTTAAGACACCGTGAGCGCCAGAATCAAGTGCTCGCTTGATCATCCACTCCTCATTCCACGGAACACGAATGATAGGGCTTGCGCCTTCGGCTGCGATCGCATTACATAGCTAAAGATGGTATAAGCAATAGTCCGCATATCCGCGCAAGTCCATCCCACATACCTCGTAGTAGTCTTTCTCACCGATCAAACCATGTTCTCCGTCTACTAAGACCCATTTGAACCCTCCTGCTACTGAAGCTCCGGAGCGAAGAATCGTTCGCGCACCGCCGGCCGATGGGAGTCTGCATCGATATGAGAGTCAGTATATCGGCGTATACTAGTAGACATGTTTGCGAAATGAGAAGTTCCGCTATCAGTTCAGAAAAAGACATACGTTAACCAAAAGCCATAGGCGGTTTTCTTTGATTCTAACACCGAACGGAGTGCTGTGAATGAACTCATGGTTACGAGTGTATAGACTATCGTAGACTGTAAAGCTAACCACTTTCGCGACGATGGCTGCTAAAAAAAGTATTAAGACTATGCAAGTCACGGATGACGCAGGGTTCGGGAATAATTCCTAGTATTATCCTCTGTTCTATTGCCCAACAGATTCAGAAAGCTCTTTTTCGGCTCAAGATAGTAACGCCAGATTCGGGGTAGAATTACTGCGAGGGTATGAGGGGCTGTATGTGAGGGGTCTGGACTGCGGGGAATGCGGGGCTAGTTGCCGAGTTAGGGGCCGGTCGGGATTTTAGTGGAACGACAGCTCCGGGATTGTCTCCGAAAAATCATTTTGGGCGCCGTTCGCCGTATTAAGTACATGATTTAAGTAAGCAGCACGTGGCAAGATATTGCAGATCAATAGTGCCCTCAACCAAACACCACTCGGTTTAATCGCACAGGGGTAAATGTTCGACCGCGTCCTTAAATTCTAATAAAACCAGCCAAGAAACTGGAGGGGTAGGCACGATCTTGTGATTCTTCAGGGGTTTTGGCACTACGTATTTGTACTTTCTGGCGGCAGTAATTAAGTCGTCCTGTCGGCTCACGATTCCTCACTTTGCTTTTCTTTATAATCTATCGAATGTTATTAATCTTCCAGCTCGACACTCAGATGGGATATCAGAGAAAAAAGAAAGAAAAAAAAACGAGAAAAATTCAAATGATTAACGGATCAAGAGTGTCTATTAGGTGCCTATCACCATCAACATCAAATCTAGCGCATCGGCTTGCACTTGCAATTATGATCTCGCCATGATGCTAATCGCAAGCAGTGGCGTTTGCTATTTAAATACCGTCAATATCAATTTTAATGTTTCCAGCTTCATCCACATCTTCACTGTCATCTTCGATAGCCGATGGGAAAGAAGAAGGAGGGTAAGATACTTTCGCCTTGTCACCCTTAACTTACTCGTTTTCTCCCTCGAGATTTTCAAATACAATATCATTATCATCTCCGGCGTTGGTAAGGCGATCAACTAGAGCATCCTTAGGTACGTCTTTGCACTGTTGAAGTTCTTTGACATCTTGGAGCTCGCGGAGCGATATCAATACAAGATCACCAATGGCAACGTTGCGTGCCCGTTTTCGAAATCTCCCTCGACTGATGCCGATCATTATCACCCGGCGATTTTCCTCATCAGTCGAGATTGACTCAACTTGGAAACAGCCGTTACCCAGAGCCTTGGTCAGGCGGGCGTCGTCTTGAGACACTTCTTTGAACAGCCTTTCCCCCTTGTTAGATTCGCCATCGCCTCCTTTCTTGGTCCTTCACTGGTGTATACCCCCGTCATCTTGATCTTGTCCCTTATTGGATCTGCGGTAATTGAGGTCGACGAATGGAATGAACTGAGTGAGATGGTTTAAGTCTGTAAAATTGGATTGATGAGTTGACGAGCTTTTTTTTTGACAGCATCGGGAACTAGATCTAGGGGCCTTTATGGTTCTAATAATGGATGTCTTGGCACCTTTCACAATGCTCTTGTCTAGTTCGCATGAAAGAATTGGCTGATAACATTTGGGCCACTGTTCAAACTGTTAACGTTTACCTCGAAGCAGTCTTAAAGTAATGCTCTCTTTTCTGCGCCTCTTTGTCTTCATAACACCATTGGATCCAGAAGAAGAACGATTGTGGTGGGCATGCTCAGCTCACAGAAATGTAGGAGCTTGGAAAGATACTGCCATTCATCTATTGAACAGCCACCGAAAGATGTCGCCTACAAAACCCCAAATTCCTATTTCGCTCACTGTGTAAGGCGAACTCTCTATGTAAGGTGGCGAGTTCTCGTAGGTGTCTTTTATCGAGACGAGCGGGTAAAATGTTTCCGCAACGTCTTGGACGAAGCGTTTACGCGAATCGTTGACATAGCGATGGCAATTTCCGAATGTCTGATGCATAAGGTCTGTCGGAGCTCCTTCCTTTCCATCTACAGATCTTATTGTTAGCGGACTGCGCAATAAAAGTATTCGACTGCCCTTTACTCGTCAATGTCATGGGATGCCTTGGACTCACAATCTTTCCAGTAGTCGATCACGATTTCTGAGCCATTCTTCTCTAAGCGGGAATGAAACTCTATACGGCACTGATCGCACCGCAGATTCCGTAATATTTCAATTCTGTCGATGGGTATCGAGCACCATGCGCCGTCAATATAATCTATCCTAACCCTCGTCCAGAGATGGTAGCATATATCAATGCCTGCTCCCGGAATACGCCGTAAGAACTTGCCAACCTGATTACTGCGTAAAAGTATTCGACCATGACTGAGGAAGCGAAGGTCTCCATCCGGACCTGTAACAATCTTCGGCTTGATTTGACACTCTGAAACCACGGTGTCCCAACTCGGATGGTCAATCTTAAAGTAGACACACTGTTCGAGCAAGTTTCGTAGGTGGTTGTCGTATTTCGCATCTCTAGTGCGCGCCCACTTCAGAGCAAGCTGAACCTGCCAATTGCGAAAAGGGTGGTATTCCAGAATTGTTGGTGCTTTCAATGTCATTATCCCTAGGCAATGCCATTTCGCATACATCATCGAAACCACGTATGGTGTCGAAGGCAAGCATGTGAAGGCTTCCAATGGATATACTGTACGGCTTTTGTGTAGCTTTATGCACTCTTCACACTTGTACATATCCATGGTGTGGGGTAAAACCGAGTTTGGTTGCCAAGGTGCATGTGGAATCGCTGAAAATGGATGCCACTTACAAACTGTGTGTAGTTTCAAACACTCTTCACAAGCGTACTTGTCAGGTAGGTCTTTTGCAAGCGATGTAATGTAAGTCAGCCGTGCATAGCCTCCAGGAGAGTGCGTTGCGTAGCAGTCTTTGCTATTTTTGACGCGATTATGGATATCAAGAAAAAATTTGGATGTATGCGACATGAGCGTGCGTGTGGGCCAGTCTAGAACTTCCTATATCTCACTCGTCAGTTGTTTCCCCTCTCGCACATGACGTGTCGCGTAAAACTTACTGACACGAAGTTAGCCCATCTTCAGAGTTTAGTCTGGAGTTGATTGATAAGAGATTAGCCCTATACTCACCCATAAAATGCATAATTATTTCGATAGGAAACTCAAGTAAGGGGAAGACGGCAGCTTCCCTTCCATCTCGAGATGATTTGGCAGTACTCATTGTTCGTGAGTGTCTGAAATATGGGATTATCCTTATCTGAGCCGGATAGAGGTCTCAGCATGTGTATGGGATATGATCTCAATGATCAATTTCACGATGACAGGTTGTTGGCAATATTAGTCGAGGAAGGAATGGAAATCAGGAGTGAAGCAGATGATTACAGAGGCAGGTTCTTTTCCTATCTTAGCTGAGTTTGATAGCTTCCCACCAAAAGCTTCTGTTTACCGAAGTTATTATTTGAGGTAAAACGGCGTATTGGTAGTCCCAAGCTTATTGCTGATAGCACCATAGAAACAGCCGGCGTCATACTTTGAACGGCTTTCATTCATTCCCCACAATCGAAACCCTAAGTCGAAAACAGATTAAATCATATTTTGACTTGGTGAATCCTCAAAGTTTGGCACTGAGAAGGCCAGACATCGTTCCAAAACTGATATCCTACTCGCAGTCGTGTTCGCGCGTAGCTCTGTGACTTAGAAGCAATCTGATGCCCCCAGTTCGATCCAATGTGGCTACGGCAGACCGTTCCTCGCGGATGACAGAACTGACTGGGAACCTTTGAGCAGATTCCACCAAGCAACCATCCTCGCCTTCCAACGTTCAAATACCAGTTCATACTTATTCCAACCTCCAAGTGACATAATCAGGACTTGTGTGATGGCCGTTACCACTATAGTAAGTAGGACGTAATGTAACAATGACCCGCTGCTGAGTATTGCATTGGCAATCTGAAATGGGAGAAGGTACTACCTTGGGTCAGTATGCCATCTTCGCATTTTAACACTAGCCACTATTTCGGAGTACGACTTACGAAGGATGCTAAAGTAAGGTTCTTGGTCTCATCTGCTGCGATCTGCTGAAGGCTCTTCCGTTCATCTTCCTTAATTGCCAGATCAAGTTGGAACTATCAGATGAGTATGGAGTTCCTACTTGCACATATGAAGTGCGACTTACATCTTGTGTTATAGAATCATACTGTTTATCTTGCAGTTGCAGTGGTCTTAATTGAGATTCAAGTTGCTCCACGAGTCTCCTCAACTCGGCTGTCTCTTTTGTAATGATACCAAATGTGAGTTTTCGATATCTATCGGACTGCCGCGATATGTTTCGGGGGTAGAAATACTCGTATTCTTGAGACAAGAATCCTTCGTATGCATCTATGATGGACTCAAGACTTTGCATGAGCTTTCGCAGTAAAGCGGTTGTCTGGCCTCGAATTCTTGAACGTTCTTTGCGCTGTTGTCGCTCATGGTCTAACAATGCTCGCACATCATTTGCAGCGGATACTTTGGCCGTGATATCGATGCCGTGTGCATTCATGGTGGGGTTGCCTTTTTCTGTGCTATCGATCTATAATTTGAAATGAACATAAGACAGCCGGGTAAGTAGTTAATGAAGACAGAATTTACTTACATAGTCTTCGACAAGGCCGCTTACACGATGAATCACTCGAGCCCATTCCTGCCGCTGAATACGAATACTATGTCGTAGCATTTCGAGGAATCGCTCTCTTGGCTTAAAGGAACGGGACGGTATGGGCCTCCGGTTCCAGGTAAAAGGATCCGATACCGGATCAGCTTGCGAATCTTCAAGGATCCCCTTGCTTTGCGGCATCTCATGATAGGAGTCAGCGAAGAAGTGTACTGTCCATACGGACTCATCGTAACCTGACAGGCTGCACGAAATTTGAGCCTGGCAAAGATAGTCTTTTGGCTGCTGCCCAGAAGTACAAACGCCCAAAGTGGAAAGAAAAGATATATCTTCCACTTCTCGTAGAGAACGATAATCAGAAGGGTAGGTAGGAGAGGTGACTAAAGCGTAGTAAGGTGTATGAAACTCCATGGAGTAATAAGCAAACCCCTTATCCTGTACTTTCTTTAGCTCCAGCGCCATAATGAAGTCCAATACCGCTTACCGGCAACGTAACCCCAATGTATGGGTCAAATGCAAGATGATCATGAATTAGTCTCTGAAGTACTTCGATCTGGCTTTCTGGCTGAGTCTTCATTTAGTGAACTGTCGCTTGTAGAGAACGCGGTGTGACGACGTGAGCCTTTCAATAACCGTGCCGAGGCAAGTCTGTCAACTTACAGCTGTCGCCACTAGAGCGCAGATAGCATGAGCGCTAAGGTCTCGAATGTATCTAGTAGATTGTTAGCATCAATTCAACGTTGCTGAGCTGGCTCCTACATGTGTCTTTGTTCCGCGGGTACCTCGCTTTCTGAAGAATTGTCGCTAAATCTCTTTTTGGGGGCTAATCAGCCAATTCATTCTTTTTGGAATGCGAAAATAGTCTTATAACTTACTGGTTGTGATAGCGCGTCGTAGAGATCTACCACGGTGAGCTCATCTATCGCCTGTCGCTCCTCACCTCTCCTGTCATGGTCCATGATGAATGCAATTGGGCTCAGACAAACAGCTGCAGTACCAACATAACTAGTTTGCGAAGAACTGAGAGATAGTGATTTAAATGAACCGGTTGTTCTAACATCGGCGCAAAAGTCTTCTATCCTTTCCATTTGAACGTCGTGGGCGTTTAGCAAGAAGGGGTAAATAACGTCATCGTCCTCGTTGACTTCACTTTCGCCATTTTCGAAGCCGCGGAGCAAAGCCTGTATGAACTTAACATTCTCGCTTTTGCGATTAAATTGCCGCTCTTTGAGAAACTCCGGGTTCCATTCGCATACAACTGGCTGCGTGGAAGAGTCGGCAGTTGGGGTATCCATTGAAAAAGCACTTCCAACCTCGCATTAAGGACCATAGGGACCCCTAAAACCACATGTAATATTGTGTCCTAGAGTGAGAAATCTCATACAGCTTCACTGTATTGTAACCAAAATCTGAGCAAAAGAGGGATGTTGTGAAATGATCATACTAAGGTGAAATATGACATAAGAATTCGTTTGAGATCATGAAGTGGATGGTGAAATGACCAGACTGACCGTGCTTTGGGCTACAGTCACCCCCAACCATGGCCGCATTTGCGGTCGCTGCCATTCACTGTCGTTTGCTCTCTACCATCATACCTCAGCGTCGGGGCGGGGTATTTTAGGTAGACGCATAGCCGCCCTGGCGGAGTTTCCATAGCAGCTACAAGTATGTATACCCCGAGCCAGTGCCCCTCGCAAGACTTTTAACAGTACACACAGATGTGATACACTCTGCTAACGCTTCTTAACCCACGAACAGCTGCTCAAGGAAAGGCAATTCGTCTTTTTCCAAACTGCGCAAGTCTGCCTTGCTGCGGCGCAGTCGCTTCACGCTTCTCTATCGTCAAGGGAATTGACGATTGATACATGGAGGCCATGGTTTAGACCTGCCGATCTTTTCCCTCCATCGACCACACACAAAATCAACCGCATACAATCAAAGGAGAGCACAGCTCCAGGATCATCCAACAAACAAGAAAAGCAGACTCGCACAGTAGATTTTGCTGCGCTCAATACTATTGGTGTAGACTTAAGTGCATCTGCAAAATGAGACGGCCCGAAATGCAACCGCAATGCTAGCGCCAACAGGTCCTGGAGTCCACCCAATCAATCATCATCAGGCTTCGTCGCACTTACTGGGACCGTGGCATTGCAGTGCCTCGATTATGTGATAGGCAAACTCTAGGCAGATTACATCTCAAGAAGCCAGCACGAGTATCACTCGATCAAATCTCTGGGTCAATCATTGCCGACGGCCAGCTTCCTCTATTGGCACAATAATCAGTAAAATCAAACACCCGCTGCGGGGATAGGGCCGTCCCACCACCTCCGCGGCGGCCCATACCATTAGGTACAGCGCGGACTGCGTGTATCCGTAGGTACCCGGTATTTTGGCAGCCCGTCCAGCATCGGGTATTGTAAAAGCCCACTTGTAAACCGCCGTATTGGATGAAATGAGATGTATCAGAATCAGCAAATGCTTGTGATGATTGATTCCGGGTGATATTTTGCGCTTTTTGTATTGTACGGGCAGGATACGTATACTACTTAAAACCTAGATCTTATCCCATTGTCCAAGTTACATCGGATAAGCACGACTCGATCAGCCTTTGGCCAAAACAAGGTCCCATCTTCACCCAATACACATTGTTCAAGGCTATCCTTAGTCACCCAATTGCGTGGAATAAAGTAAAAACGGTGGTATGTGTCGACAACGGGCGAGTGAGGGGATCTCGCTAGGGGGTAAGAGCAGAGCCAGAACTCATGGTCCAAGAAAACCAGTCGCGAGTTTGACAAGATTCCGAGTGGGAATAAGATGTGCGATATGATGCTGGGTGGGACAAAAACCGGATGCCAGGCAGATTGGTCTACTGCGGTCTCTGTTTCATCTAGTACCATCTTTGGTATGATAGTTAATTGGTCTGTGGACAGGCGGGTGCCTTTGGGCTTGCTAATACAGAGGAGCATATGAGTTCCATCTTGGGTCAACATTGCTTTCTTGACTTCGAGATTAGTGTCGATCTTGTGAACTGGATTCTCATCAGCCGTAACGCTTTTATCCAGATTCAAGCTGGCCATCGAGCTACTGTTGTCGAGGTTTCGTCCAATGGGAGCATCTGGGTAGCTTTTGGACCAGACCAGCTGTAGTGTGTCAAATTTGTAAGCTGTAATTTTATGAGCTCCGCATCGTAGGATGATATCTGATCGCGCCGGGTGGCACAGCCACTTGTCGCGGTTATCTGTAGTAAGTGAAGATCTCGTGACAATGTTGCCATCCTTCGTTGAAAATACGAATGATGCTTCAGGTGTTGATATAAAGAGTAGCTGACCATCAAGACCAAGAAGCATTTGCTCGATATTATGGTCGTTGCTTTCCATCCGGGGAGCAGGAAGCACTGTCGACTTCAAGCCCAATCCAATTGTAGAGTTTAGATCTATTTTCCGTAATTGGATGTCGCCAGCAAGGTCGGCAAGAGCCAACATCTGTCCATCTGGGCTCCAAGCTATTTGAGTGACTGGGAGAAGGTTGTGAAATCGAGTCAGGCTCATGGCTTCTGTTGAGTGTGTGGAATACCAGCTGACGCCGCCATCCTCGTAGCCAACGCAGTATGATCGCCTATCAGGCGCCAGGGAGAGCACGGTCACAGCTTCGAAGTGCTCGACCGTCTCCTCTGAAAACTTGGAGATTGCAGTTGAGGATTGGTCTTCGCTATTGGTATCACTGATATGCTCCTCATTCTCAATGAAACGAGTCAGACTGTTTGACTCCCAAGCATTCACAAATCCGTCTCGCAGATCATACAGCCGGCGACTGTCCGGACTGAAAGCTAGCTCTGTCACGAGACTTTCAGACGATATTTGGTATATGACAGTGAAGTAAGCGAAATTCCACACCCGAACCGAACCGTCACTACTACTTGTGGCAAACACTTTTCCACTAGGGCTTGCGGCGACTTCGTCTGCTGTTCGGTTGGCTTCAACGTTCTCATCAGTCATGGGATGCCACTTGAAGATGCATCCATCTTTATACAGCCCGATAATATGACCAGTGACAGGATTCCAAGTAAAACGATCAACGGCAAACCAGTTGGTTGATGGGCGACGTTGGTCATATCTGCTTTCATTTGCTCGTCTGCACCTGTTGATACATCGCCCATCTCTAAGATCCCATATGGACAGGGGAGCTCCGCGATAAGAGACTCCAACTTGCGTTCTATCGCCATTAAAGGCCAGACACATTGGCGAACTCAAAATGTCGGCGCCAGACTGTGAAGTCACTTGTAGCAAATTTTTGTTTAGAATGTTCCATCCCAGCTCCAGATCGTCCACTGCGGTATGCCAGATGTTGTTGTCATCCCCTCCGAAAATTAGCTTTCTATCATTTTCAGAAAAAACGAGGGCTATAGCCCGTACTCGTGGAGGATTCGGCGTCGACGAAATAAGTGTTCCTGGTAGAACAGACCACAGCTTTGTACTTTTCATTCCGTACGTGCAGAGCAT
Source organism: Xylariaceae sp. FL0255 (assembly GCA_022578795.1). Classification (NCBI taxonomy): domain Eukaryota; kingdom Fungi; phylum Ascomycota; class Sordariomycetes; order Xylariales; family Xylariaceae; species Xylariaceae sp. FL0255. The sequence continues at coordinate 153,108 of MU388887.1, forward strand.
CCGTCCATCAAGACTGAAAGCCAAAGACGTTATCGGCTCATCGTTGCTTATGATGGATATTTCGGAGAAGTTGGTAGAATCCCAAATATAAACTGTCCCATTTGATCCAAGCACGGCAAGATACTTACCTGCACAAGCCAGCCTCCAGGTCTGAACTCCACTGGGCAGAGCAAGACGGCAGAGGTTGTCGTTCCAGGTGTCGTCCGCCGCTCCAATGACTTGAATGTTTGCAGACTTGCAAAATGTCTTGTGCGTTATGGACTTTGGAGGGCATAGTGCTGGAACGACGTCGTACAGGACAGATGGTTTGGCTACGATGTTGCCAGCAAATCTTCCAACTATCTTGAGAAGGTCGACGTTCCACTCGCTAAGCAGTTCGAGATCTGACAGTCTATGAAGCATGGGGTTTTGGGATGCATTGCGCCGTTTCGTATGCGTGACAAAATCCTCCAAAATCTTCGATGTTTTGACTAGTATTTCTAGCCGCTGAATTAACGAAAGTACGTGAACCCATGTAAGGATGCCAGGACTCTTGAAAAACCGTACAAGAGCATCAAGATTTTCTGAGGAGTAGCAGGCACTATGACCCAGGTGAAATGGCCAATTCATTGCCGAGTAGAATACGAGTGGCTCCATGGACTGGAGAGCATGTTGGTTGCGAAGAACTCTCCACCGAAGACCTTCGTCTTCAAATACAGCCAATGTCCGTCTGAAGAGTCTTTCATGACCTTTCTTCGAGTCGATGCGTAAGTCGCTTTTCGAAGACCGAGCGAGATACTCTCGCGCAGTATAATGGAGTATTTTGACTTTTCCGTCCTGTCCAACTTGGATGAATTGCCCACAAGTATCTTGAATTGTGCGCTTGAAATCTAAGAATCCACTATACTCGGGCTGCAGCGCTTGTGACAGCTCTTTAAGGCTCAAAGGGCGTTGCGCACAAATGCACCACTCAAGCAAACGTATTATGAGCTCTTTATCAGACTGGCGTATTGTCCTAAGCAGGTTTGATTCCATCCGCTCGTACATCTGCGTCATATCATCCGGAATCTCCTCAAGAACTTTACGTATGTCCTCTTCAGTGTGGCAACTCATGACTTCCTCAAGAACCAGCTTGGCCCAAAGAAAGTTACCCTCGCTTCGTTTCATAATAGTCCGTTGGAGCTGCTGGTGAAACTGGTCGCTTCCACGCATATAACTAAGTTCTCTCTCGACTAGTAACTCAATATCCTGCTTATTGTGCCCGTGTGCGGGCTTTTCGATCCTTCGTACGGGAATATGGAGAGAAAGGCGGTCAATACCCAGAGTGATAACATCAGTGCTTCTGCTCAGAATTAAGATTTTTACCGGAATTCTTCTGTCCCCCAAGGACTTGAGACATTCCAGGAATACTTTCGGGCTGTCGCTCTCGTCCAAGGCGTCGATAACCCAATACATTGGCGACCTTAGCCCTGATTTGACAAGCAGTCCTTCAATGGCACTTCTCCAAATTGAAAGTGAATCTGACGAGTCTAGACCCAGACTTTCGCGTGATGCCCCAGACAATAGATGCTTGAAGCTATTCTGGCTTCGTGCTAGTTGAAATGCCAAGGATTTGATGCAGTTCGCAACCATGCGCTTGCCGCTGTCCGAGTATTTGAATAGGAAGTATTGACAAGGCATACCCTTGTTTCTGAGATGATTAATGATGAACGTGGACAAGACAGACTTCCCATTGGCCGGTGGAGCGGTATATAATAGTATGGCAGGTTGGCACGACGGTGTCTCCCACGAGACATACTCTGGTTCCTCGAGAAACCATGTACATGTGTCCGCAATCCAGCAGCTTCGGAGCGACGTGTAATCAGCTTCTGAAGAAGGGCAGTTGCGAAATAGATCCTCAACATTTAAATGATTGCTCAGGACAGCTGTGCTGACGCCACTATCTTCAACTGGCATTTGGAGCGCCTCAACACGAAACCTCGTCACTAAGGACTTTATGGCATTTCTGACAGTCACATAGCTCGAATCAACCGGGCTGGCAAACTTGCAGACGTCATGGTGATCTGCCTGCAAGGGTCGAGATATTTCAGTTGGGTATCCCAAAACCGACGAGTCTTTCTCGAGCACCATGATCTTTCGCGGCCCAATAGCAGTCGCCAGTGTTTCGTAGAAAGACCAAATAGTGAGTCTAGGGGCCATATGGCGAAACTGTTCGTTGAGCTCCTCTATTGCGGTTGAGCTCTTATTAAGATCTGAGAGAAAGTTTTTGGAAGATTGAAAGGATGCAGCCAGGACACGATTTAGTGTCTCGGCCAAATTTGTGCCCCGGTGTGGTGTTGACAAGAACATAATGGCTGACACAGCTTGGATCATATCCTGGTAGTTTGTGTCGTGAAGACCAAGGAGACAAGCTTTCTTGACTACCAAGCCACCCATGCTATGAACGACGAAAATAATCGGGTTGGCTCCAAGTTGTAAGTCCTCGCCTGCGCTGTTTTTACCAAACTGCATTTCAAAGAGAAGTTCTTTCGCAAAGTCGGTAATGCTGGAGATGGACTTCGTTGCACCACGCCAGGCCGCATTGTAACCAAAGGTGAGAATTCGAGCACTGCCAAGCCCAGGTTCGAAGGGTAGCCATAGCTCAGGCCAGAAAAAGGACTCGTCATGGTTTTTTGACCATGTTTTCTGGCTGTGACCGCCCAATCCATGTACAAATACGATGTTTAGTGCCGTAAACTCCGGTTCATGAATCACATGAAGCCCTAGGCCAGATTGTGAGATCGAAGAACTCCGACGGCGACTGCTGGAGCCATCCAATGAAGGTACGCTCAGCAGCTCGGAAGATCGACCTCGTGCGCTTGAAACCTCCGTTGCCTTATCGGATTCGCTCTTTTGTCGCGCTTTATCGGACAGGAAACGCTTGAACATATTGTTATTCAATGCAATTGAAGCACGACTAGGAGGTTTGGCAACTTTGGAGTTTCGATCATTTTGAGGCTTTCCACACGGCTGTTGAGTTTCAATGCTGTTGGAAATGACCAAACTGTGTTGAAGATTGACGAACTAGCTAACGAACTGAGGGTAAGCTCGAGATCAACCCAATGGAAGCTTTCGGCCCCCAGTACCAGGGCCTAAGTGTAGCCAATGATAACCTCCCTGCAGCCACCTTCCAAATCCTACTCTCACCGAGTGCGCCCGCCACCACCCCCGGGCGCTTAACCAGGTGATGAGCCATGCAGAAGTATAATCAGATCAGTAGCAGCAGCTTTATAGCAAGGAGGAAGAGGGAACTAGATAAACAGCCGTCTCCTTTTTGCTATCAGCTTTCACCACTTGACCAGTACCCATATCTTGGAAAAACTGTAAATACCATGAGCAGTCTTCTCCAAGCGCTTATTGAAAGCTTCCATGGAGGGTCTCCTTTTCCAGGGGGCTTCCGAATCGATGAGAACGTTCTCGCTCTTTTTCCCAAGGAAACTCAGGTCTTGTCAGCGCATCGATTTGGCACATCAGCCTGGACCGTGACAGCACATATTCACTTAAAACTACCTGATGGCTCAGAACAAGAGTATTTCCTCAAATCGGCCCCCGGCGATCACGGGCGTACCTTGATGGAGGGTGAATTCAATGCCATGTCCGAGCTTTACCGATGGGCCCCAGATTTGGTACCTAAACCACATTCGTATGGGAAATATGCCCTTGAAAGGCCCGAGGCCTATTTCTTTCTCTCGGAGTTTATTGAGATGAGTGATCGAATGCCAGACCCGAATCAGCTCGGCGCTAAGGTTGCTCGCCTTCACCGCGAGAGCACATCTCCCAACGGCCAATTTGGCTTTCATATAGTAAGTATTTCTTGTCGTGTCGCGTCGGAGGATCTTTTTGCCCCATATGTTTACTCCATTTGATCATGTACCCTCTAAGTCATATTTGCAACATTCGACCCTCTCAACTGTTCAAGCTATCCCTGACTGCGACATTCAGACGACATGCCAAGGCCGCGTGCCACAAATGGTCACGTGGGAAAAGAGCTGGACAACTTTCTTTACGAAGCTCATCCAACATGTCATTCGATTAGATACAGAACATAATGGGTATTGGAAGGATCTTGACATAGTCCAGGAACGCCTAATCTCTCAGGTCGTACCCCGACTACTTGATCCACTCCAAACAGGTGGCCGGTCAATCAAGCCAAGCCTCATCCATGGTGATCTATGGGAAGGCAATACTGGCACGGCCTACGGGAATGGGAATGTCTATATTTTCGACGCAGCCGTTCTCTATGCTCATTTTGAAATGGAAATAGGGAATTGGCGCTGCACATACAATAAGATACACAACAAAGCGTACACAAAGTCCTATCTTCGCCACCACAGCCCGAGCGAGCCTAAAGTCGGGTTCGACGATCGGAATCGGCTGTATTGCATCTACTACAATATCATATACTCTGTCAACCATCTTGATCAAGGCACAGCAGTTCGACAAACGTGAGCGCAGGACTTACCCTCCACAAAGCTCAAGCTAACAATCGGTCTTCAGGGCGTACAATGACATGTATTATCTTGTGGACAAGTTCGCCCCATTCTCAGAGGAAGGCCCTGCTCGATTGGATCCATCACAGATGGCAACACTTTCTGCAGAACGCGATCATACTATCTAGCTAGGATGGGAAGCGTGCTGTATAGAATGCTTTGTAAGTATGTCTGTATCGTGAATGGCTGCTCTTCCTTTCGGGAATATTGAAGCTTGCTTGTTTTTTTTTTGGTTTTTTTTTCAATTTGTGCCTGACAAGGCTTTCTTTCATATCTCTCTTTATCTTCCAAACCGGTTTAGATTAGGTTACCTGGGGTACCAGTGAGCTCACGCCGCGGGGTATGCCATTCTCCATGAAAGACAAATGAACATATCATATGTCACTGTACGAATTTTACCATGATCACGAAGGTTCAAGGTCATGTTGCATAAATCTTCTACGCGCACCGAAATGGACGAAAAGATGTCTGGTGACTACCTTTCAATGTCTCTACGGAGTACAATGCATCATTACACATCGCATCACCAACATGAGAATTGGGCATGGAGTATCCCACAAGAAACAAGGTTCCCCACATTATACCCCGCCGTTCTGTCTCCCGGGCCAAGTCCGTCTGCGCTACCATTGCCATTCTCGCCATCCTGCCATTGAAACTACGTTCGACCACTAAGAGCTACAGACAATGACGTCTAGCAGAACTTGCATTGTGTAGACCCTAGAGAGTCGTGGCCATTATTGAACTACGAATAGACTGTGTGTAGATGAGCCGAATTGTTAGCCCCAGGCGCTCAAGGTGAGGCTAATTCGCATTGGGGATCGCGAAGGCCGAACTCAAGCGGCCCGTCCCACACAACTCCACCAGCTTGTGCTCAGTGGCTAGACGAACGTTGGAGTCACACTGCAGCTATGTAGGCAGGAATAGTTCCTCGAACAGTTCTCCAAGCTAGTCAGCTTCGACCCTAACCTTCTCAACAACGCAGCTCTACCTCGCACCAGAAAATTCAGCATGCCCGCACATACGATTTGCGAAGAGTCCATGAACGAGGGTCAGGCATCAGGATCCCAGAGCGAAAAAGCAGAGGACCAAGACACCAGTGATGCTGAGATTATACCACACCAACAATTGTTCACTACAGCCATCACCAAGTTGCGCTTGAGACAGCTACAGCTTCTGCTAGGAGTCGCCACCATCACGTCTCCTCTCACAGCAACAATCTATTTCCCATTGTTACCTCTGCTGCGGAGTCACTTTCATACCTCAGAGCAAGCCATTAATTTGACCTTAACCATCTATATCATCTTCCAAGGTCTTTCTCCCGCTATTTTCGGCCCCCTATCGGATGTATATGGCCGTAGGCCGTTGTTCTTGGCCACCTTATTCCTCTATGTTGTAGGCAATATCGGTCTTTCCCTCAATAAGGATAGCTACGCAGTACTCTTAGTTTTACGGGCTCTTCAGAGTCTAGGAGCCAGTGCAGCCTATGCTATCAGCTTTGGCGTGATCGCAGATGTATGTCCTCCAGGTGAGAGGGGTCGTATGCTCGGCCCAATAAGTATGGCTCTCAACCTGGGGGCGTGCATCGGTCCTGTAGCGGGAGGAGCGGTCGCGTACAGAAGCGGAAACTTCATCTGGGTGTTCTGGGCTCTCGTTATCGTTGGTATTGTACTTTTCGTCGCGGTCGGTTTATTTCTCCCCGAAACAGCGAGGAATCAGATCGGCGATGGTCGCGATGACTCACGATACCGTTGGTGGCAACGTAGCTGGATTGAACTACTCAGAAGGCACTGCAGCAAGAGCTCGCAAGTTGAGAATTCTCGTGAGCGAGTGCAACGTGCTAAGCACGAGCCCGGGATAAGGTACAGCCTTAGAAGCTTCCTTGCCTGCTTCCGCATCATACTTTACAAGGATACAATATTGGCCCTCTGGATGCACGGGTCTTTCTATGTGGTTGACTATGCGTTCGTCGCCGCCTTACCTGACATATACACTTTATACTCGTTCAACGAGCTGTACATCGGCTTAGCGTATCTGCCTCGCGGCGTTGGCATCATCATCGGCTGTTATTTTACTGGCAAGCTCATGGATCACAACTATCGGGTGACAGCAAGAAAGAACGGATGGTCCGACCTCAAAGCAACGAAGGACGATTTATATAATTTCCCCATCGAATTAGCTCGTACGCGCAGTAGTCTCTGGATGTTGGCCATCTCAACTGCAACAATGGTTGGATACGGGTGGGTTGTCCAAAAGGGCGTGTACTTTGCTGTTCCTCTAATCTTGCAATTTCTACAGGGGTTTTGGGGCACATTCTTCTATACCACGTATAGTGCTTTGCTAGTAGACTCATTTCCTCGAAGTCCGAGTACTGCGGCTGCCACGACGACCATAACACGAACGGCAATGGCCGCAGCTGGAGTAGCCGTGCTTCAGCCATTGCTCAATGCAGCTGGTAGAGGTTGGTACTTCACGGCTCTAGGGCTTTGGAGTGGAAGTTTTGGAAGCATAGCTATTGTCGTCTTGCGTCGGAAAGGGATGAAATGGAGGCGGAGGAGAACGCGATAGCGATATCATTAATTGGTCAACTATACATCGGATCGGAAAGGTCACCCCCTGCCCTTACGCCTGCTTTCAAAAGATTGCTTTACGATTTCCTTTTCCGCGTTTTCTGGCGCAGTTTGCCACGGCTTCACGAATGAGAAGGCGGCAAAACCTGGGTTTTCGTAGTTTCGCGCAGTAGAATGACAATCGGAGGCATGGGACTGCATACTGCGTGGTTGAGTTGTACGACACATGTCGTGCTTAACCTAACAAGGTGCATGGCTTTCAGCCTGGTAAAAAGAGCTGGTATATTCTTCGCCTCTTTACTGAGGCACTCAGTCTCCTGTAGAATCCTCAAGATAAACACACTTAAGACATGCATGTCGGCACCAGCTAAGTCAGTGGCTTTATAGCAAGGAGTGGACGGGTATGCAAGGGGATTGGTAAGCCAATTGAGGATACCCCTGTTTCTATGGACTTGTTGGGTGCATCTTGAGCATTGAAATCTTTGGAGCAACACCGCCAAGCTGCACGTCATTACCGACGTGCATTTCTATACTCGTACTACTAGACTCAAGCCCGATATGCGTCTTTACGACTCACTTCTGATTCCCGTGGCCTGCATGACTAGAGCTTCCCGAATCGGAACTTGATACGCATTTCCTATTAGTTTCATTCTCTCCCTTTGATTAATGTTAATGGCAGGATACTGGAAGCGGTAAGAGAAGCAGACATTAACGTCTGTTCCGACTCTCACTTATCACCCCAACGGTTCCGGTCGCTCCCGAGAAAGATACCAGATGATGATCATGCGGTCAAGTACTTACATTCCCGTGATTTCCTTGTGTTACCTCTCAAGGGGTGCGACTCTTATATAGCTTGGCACTCATCTGCACGAACGGAGCACTGTAAACAGTAATGAGAGTTATGATTGGCTAGGAGTATGATATAGCGCAATTTGATCCCTAAACTTGTTTTCGCAATACCGTAGAAATACAATCGCGCGCTGGTTAGGTGTCCTCGAGGGGTATTCGGAATTTCCTCTCGGCAGCATCACTGAATGGGTAAAAAGACATCGTCAAGATGGATGGGACGTTAAAACAGGAGATGTTATATTATTGGCGCAAAATTAGCAACCAATAACCTTCATGCAATTCCTCAATCTCAAGCATTATATCAACATCTGGGAGAAAAATGTGGGATCTATATATGATGAGCTGGACCTATCAAGTCACATGTCAGGGGGCAACAACGTGCCATGCAGCAAACTAGGGCTGCATGAGGTCATGAGGCTATGTAAATACACATTCATGTTCTAATAACTCATCAAGATATTCGTTGGAAGGCTAGTGATATAAGGATGTTTTGATGGGTTGCGAAAGGTCTTTCGCTTGAAAGAGTCTTCAAGGTTCTGAGAAGGAGGCGACAGATGACGATATATAGGAATGATATAATCTTTGAAAGGAAAAGAGTAACCGTGGTCACAAGTATACACTATGGTATCTACTCAAGACAAAACAAAAGAGAAACAATCTGACTGTCGAAACAACTAACCCAAGCCGACTCCGTGCTGAATAGGTGACCAGTGTTGCTTTTATCTAGACGCCGTCTCTCAGTTGCATTCAACATACAAAGTAAGTATGTGCAGAGAATTGAAGGTATTACAAGAGCTCCAACGTCACGGATCCAATATGATCTTTGACCCTTCTCGCCCCAAACTTCTCGCTCGATACATATGTCGTCGTAAGGTGTCCCTAGCAGGTAACGCTGCTCGAAGAGTAGCTGCTTAACAGAAATATACGTGTTTGGGTGTTCAATGACATGGAGTCGTGCGCAACTCGGTCATCTGGAAAAGGATAGATCTGCATTTCTCTATATTTGTCAGCTTCCCTGTCTCTAGCAGCGATGCGCTGAGCTCGGGACTCACGGCTTTAGAGATAAGGTTCCGTCTATCCTCAAGCTCGATGCTTAGTGAGCCGGCATCGACTGCACCTTTGGCATCCGCAATTGAGGCACTGTTCGGTTGTTTGGGCGTCCATTGGGCCATTGTCACATTGACAGCAAATCCATAACCAACGGAATCGTTTGCGGCCCGGGGGCTGAATGCTTCTTCATCAATCTCAGCGTGATGTGCATCGAATGGAGGCCACTTACCATGAGATGGAGGGATAGGAATGCGACGTGCCAACTGCACCGCCGCTTTCATAGCAAAGGACCGAGACTGACGTATCTTCAGAGAATACTCTGCGTGCATGTTCACAATGTGGCAAAGGAACGCCCAAAAAGCAACAAGAAGGTGCAAAAATTACTGTACAAGATTCGAGACGCACTTTACGGATTGGAAGAGGAAAAAGACAAGCGAGACGATGTTACGCTAACGGTACGGATAGTCAATTAGAAACCGTCTGGGGTCACTCCCATGTTGAGTTACTGTTTCATTACTTAAGTAGCGAGCATTCCCCGGCTTTACCGTTCGTTGGTTCCTGAAGTTTGCAAGGGCACTGCAGGATGACACTTTTTTTTATAGGTTTGGCGCGAAAATGTGACGGACGGCCGGTGTCCGTCAATGCGGTAATCATTGTTCCACCCAGTGAGACGGATGTTCTTTAGTTTGGTAGATGTGTTCACTCTTAGCTAACGCTCTTGCATGAACTATTATTTGTGCAACTTACCTACTCCAACCGACACTTCTTTCCACCTTTCACCTGAGTATCTTGGTACAGGTTGATGGAATCTAGTCATTAAGATCAAAACTTTAGAGAGATGGACTACAGACTCTAGACATGCTATGGGATTTGTGGCACTGACTGTGCTCGCATAATCTTTGCAAACCCCTGTCATGCAGGAAATGGGATCAGAGTGGGGCAAGGTCGGCGTACCTCTTCACTCTGGGATAGGTGACCGAGGGCGGGTATTTTGCAGGCAAGCACGCTTTTCCTTCCACCGCTTGGTTCCAGGGGCGGCACGTGTCTACGGATAGGTAGCATCCCCCTGTTCAATCCACTTCTGGCCTGTCGGGGGATCTAGCACCCCGAGTTCGTCAACTCTTCTCCCATCATCTCGGTAACATCACTCCGTACTTTCGAAAGCTGGTTCCATTATCTATAATCTGACATATGCAGATACCCAATCAAAAGCCAATATCTTCGTTGGTACAGTTTGTACCTCAATCCCGTTACCATGTAGCTAGGGTGAGTGGTGTTGAGATACATAGTTAGCGGCACAGATATTCGGCCCTCGGATTCTGGTATTTGGCTCAACGCTAGCTTTTTTAGTTAGAAACCGTGCTTTTCATACTTAAATACTTGCCGATACCTGCTTTTCGTAATTACCATTTTTTAATTTTTTTGACCTCCAGAAGGGATATACCTCGCGCCGCTTTATACTCCGGAAATTACTGGGATGATTTATTTTATTTTATTTTCTATCCGTCGCTCGCTTATGGCTTACGAGGCTTGTTTTGATAGATATATCGTGTGTGGTGTATGGAGGTGTGTGGTGTGTGGTATGTGGTGTATCGTACGGTGTAACGGCAAGTATTTGAGTGTGGTGAGCACGGTTTCTAAACTAGAAGAGGTTAGCGTTGAGCCAGATACCAGAATCCGAGGGCCGAATATCTGCGCCGCATAGTTAGCGAGATGGACACGCCACCTACTATTTCCGTAGGTCTCGAACGGCCAAATCAGCCAAAAAGTTGCTTCTTTCCTACTACCTTGGGAAGTATTGAGAATCTGGGATCAAAGCGGGTCCTTAGAAATTTTTTGATAGCAATAAGGTACCTTGGTACCTACGGAGATTATGATGGGGTAGAACCCCCTCGAGGTCTGCGACGGGTGCAGCTGGAGAAGTCACTTTTGCAGAACTCGTGCTCCAGCAACCACCCTATCCACCGCGCTACTTGACAAGGGACGCCATAGTCCCGAACAACCTCCATACAAGAAAGATGCCGAAAGGTTGTTTTGAATAATTGGAAAGTTGAAGGTAAGAGATCTGAGATATTCAAATGGCCCTTTCCCCAGTCTCTAGGCCTGCATGCACAATGCCAAAATAAAAGCCCTGACAACAAGCAACACAACAGTGTAATATCACCAGCTTTGTATCGGTTTAGTTTGTCACATGACTCAAGTCATATATATCTTGACAGGTAAGATTTCTAGATCAGTAGCGAATCTGAGACACTTTCCATAGATCCACTGAGGCTTGGGGATGTTGACGTCCCCCTGGCGCCGATCAGTGAGAGGAATCTGCAGCTAATAAAGCACATTACATGAAAACGCCAATCCGATACAATCCTGAAACTTTCCGCTCAAGCAACCAATCACCCAGACGGAAATTGAGACACTGAGACCAATAGCGCGGGACGGAATAGGCACGCGGCTCCTTTATGTGTTCACATATCAAGCAGAAGGCGAGGGATTGACCCGCGCTCTTGGGAGAATGGCCTGGCCATTTCGCAACTGATCTATCATCTCAATAAGAATGGCCTGGCTGTTTCTCAATTTCTGTTTCAAACGATTGAATGCAGGCAGGTACTGTTTCCAACCTCCAAACATTATGACCAGAACTTGCATGATTGCCATAACGCCGAAAGAGAGCAATAGGTAGGTGACGGACGGACTGCTGATAAAGCCCGATGCGACTTGGAAAGGAACGAGATACTTCCGGTCCGTTAGCACAAAGATCGAGAATATTTTGCCTCGTCGGAGGCTTCCATATAGAGAAAGGGTACTCACAGAAGAAGCCAACGTCACATTCTTTGTATGTTCGAGGGCCGCTTGTTGGATCTCGTTTCTTTTTTCATCCTCGACTGACATTTTGAATTGAAGCTGTCCTCATTAGCAAACATCGAGCTTCTCTGAGGGATTAAAACTAACCGCTTCAACAAGGTCTTCCAAGTTTTTATCATGAGAGTGGCTTTTCGAGTGTGAGGTGAGCAGTTCCAAAGAACGTTGCAACTTTTTAAGCAGCCTCTTCAATTTTGTGAATTCTTTTCCAATAGCATTCAAAATCCGCTTTACGCCTGTGTTGTTGGTGTCTCGTGATCCATTGCGACGACCTTTGGGGCGTTCTGTACCTGGGTAAAAGTATTCGTATTGAAATGCGAAATCGCTGGATGTGGAAATGATGTTTTCGAGAGCATGAATTAATTTTAATAGTAGTTCTGTCGCCTGATCATTCCAATTCCGCTCGATCTCTCGTTCGCGACGCCCGTGATCCAAAATTTTCCTGAATTCATCCCTGTTGGACAAATCGGCTTGGCCTTTGATGGTGTTTGACCGTGTGACTCCCTTGATTTTTGTCATACTGATCTAGAGCTTATCCAGTTTTAGCTACCGGTGATCGTTGCAGCATCGAAAGTGTAGAGGAATGAGCTATGCAGTAGAGGGAAACCATGTAGACACTGACATTTTCTTCGACAAGGCGAGTTACCCGATCGACTACGGGGGCCCAAGCGTGTAGTTGAACATAAACCCCATGCCGCAACATGGCCAAAAATCGTTCCCTTGGTTTTATATCTCGCCCTTTGAAAAGATTTCGATGAAAGACGAAGGGATCGGATTGTTGCAGGTCATCCTCTTCTCCCGGTTCCACTCCATGGTAGTTATCAATGATTTGATGTACAGTCCAGAATGATTCATTGTAACCAGACAAGCTACAAGAGATCTGAGCTTCACACAAATATTCACCAACTCTCGATCCTGGAGTGAGAAAGGAAATATTCTCTACTCTTCGTAACTGACGAGGATCTGATACAGGTGCTTCGACAAGTACATAATAAGGCAGGTGAAATTCCATAGTATAGTAAGGGGGGCCAGTCTCCTACGAACTTGTCAGACCCCGGCTTTACGCGACCGAAGAAGGTGAATGAGAATATACCGCTTCGGTAACGTCGATCAAAGAATTGCCTTTCATGTGATTATCGAAAAGCTGCTGAAGCACATGAACCTGTGATACGGGCTAGAAAATGGAATTAGTAAAGAGGATAAGTTTCATCAAGGAAGATTTCTCAAATTCGGAATACTCTGTTGAAAAGTTCCTATGATGTGCTAGAATGAAATGGAGTGTGCATGACAGGGAGGGAATCAAAGTCGGATCACTATTAAGGAGTACACTTACAGCTGTTGCCATCAGAGCACACATGGTATAAGGATTGAGATCTCGGATGCTTCTGATTCAAAATCAGCATCTACCAGATCAAATGAGTCTCTGCTACAAACATGTGCCTCTGTTCCGCAAGTCCATCAAGTTCCTTAGATGTTGGCCGCTTTGAGCTTTTACCCCAATTGTCCACTTTGAATCGCTGTACAATGGTGTCAGTTGATCTCTTGATGTCGGAGATTGTGGATTGATAGACATACAGGTTGCGATAATGTCTCATATAGAGCATCAGCCGAATATGAAGGAGAAGTCCGTAACTGATTACCCTCCCTGTCACTGTCGAAGACTAATGCGACAGGTTCGGAGGGACTTTCTTGTGTCTGTAGTATAGACAGGGGAGTTGATTTCAATGACTTTATAGTCTTGGCTTTGGAACAAAACTTATCTAATGTTTCCAAGGTCTCGTCCTCTACATTGTTCCAGAAAGGGATGAAAACATCATCGTCATCATCAATCCCACTGTCAGCGACATGGCTTCCAGGTTCCAAGACCCGAAGACATTGCCTGACATAAGAGTCATTTTCGTTCGCGATATTTATGTGTCTCTCTTTGAGGAATTCTTTGTTCCACGCGTGCAAACCAGGAAAATGAAAAGTATCCCTCATCGAATGATCCATCGGAGTATCAAGGCTATCAAGACACCATTAACACTAGTAGGACCGGTGAATATCCCATGCCGTAGCCTGTCAAGCAGCTAACAACTGCTTCGTTGCTAGTAGACAAAGGGCTAGGCTAAAGGTGATGGAGGGGACTCGCAATCTTGAAATCTTTCTAGAGATTCGTAGCTTGTCCCACCACCTGAAAGCCGCAAAGGAGCGGTGAGGGCCCTGCGTTGACACCTACAATCTCCATGGCGAGTCTCCCAATGTGCAATTCGGTCTGACCGACTAATTCGGGTAATTGGGTATGCCTGCAGCTTCAGCCTCACCGAACGGGAGCTCACGATGCCTTTAAAATTGCTTGGTCGGGCCCCAGGTGGACGGGAGGAATAGACAAATTAAAACGAATCAGTCCCTTTGATCGGGGACGCCTCAAAACACGTTATCAATATGAAATCATGACCAAGGAGTTGCGGCGAAAGTCTCGACGTGGATTGAAGTTGGAATAAGATAAGAAGCGAGGACTAGAATAGAATACCGATTGAAGATATCCACCATGTCACGGTAGACACGTGGCGTGCGTGGCGGAATGGTGATGGTGGAAAGACATATAATACCTACCTGGTATGTATGGCAGAAACGTTCACGTGATCTGAAGCAATGCCCATTGCCCATAAGGAAGTTACATCATGCCTTTGGAATTGCACTAGATGACGTCTGATGACCGACCATATATCGGGTAAGAGTGAGGCGAACAGAGGCCGCATATACAGCAAAAACGTAGGCGAATAATCCATCTCCAACTTCTATCTTGAAGAAAGAGGGGTATGTCATGGTCAGTAATGCATCGACCAATCAAGCAACGTCACGTCGGAACCCAATATCATTGCCTCAATTACGAGACAGCCAGAATGCTGCCCGAAATCTTTCTTCAAACACATATGAAGACCGGATGCACATTTAAGGCAACCGAGAAGGCAACCAAATATGACAACCCTCGCTGATATGGAGAGTCTGTTGGCTCGGTTGGGCCTAGAAGAGCCTCTGCCGCCTGGGAGCCAATCCGGGACGATCTTGGCTCGCCCATGCGAAATCTATCGCAATCATCTGGCTGATGTGACCTCGAAGATCCTGGGTTGTGACCTTGGGCTAGCCCACGAAGCTGTCGTCGATTCAAATAACCCAGACAATGGAGACCTATCTCTCGTGCTGCCGAAACTCGGACTCACCGGCGACAAGGCGGATGCCTTCATTGATGATTCGTTGCCGAAGGTTGGTGCCTAATGATCTCGGCTTTCTGCACATTGTCTCGTAGCTAATGAAAAGTGCAGTTCAAATCTGCCCTGTTTCCCCTGCCGCTGGCAGATGGTGTCCACCTGCGCTTTTTCATTTCTGCGAAAACACTGCCACAGCTGATCATACCGTATATCCACGATCGCTCCGATGGGTATGGTCAGGATCTCAAATGCGGTCTGCAAGATGGTCATGTTACCTCCGACAACTCATGCAAGAAGATTGTCATTGATTTCTCGTCTCCAAACCTGGCAGCTGAATTCACTCCTGCCCATCTCCGAAGCACGATCATTGGCGCGCAGCTGGCGAACTTGTATGAAGGAAGGGGATGGAACGTGACACGTGTCAATTACCTCGGTGATTGGGGCAAAGACATTGGCCTTCTCGCTGTAGGCTGGCAGAAATTCGGGTCTCAAGATGCCTTTGATCGGGATCCAATGGGTCACCTGCTAGATGTCCACAACCAAATTAATGAAGCGTTCAAGGCGGAAAAGGATGCACGAGCAAAGATACACAAGGAAAAAGGCGACACTGCTGCTATCGAATCTCAAGGTATATTCGCAGAGCGCGACGCTTTTTTCAAACGCATGGAGGACGGAGAAAGCGAAGCGATTGATTTGTGGAAGCGCATACACACCATAAATGTGGATTACTATCAAGGCGCCTACGAGCGTCTTGGGATCAAGTTTGATAGTATCACAGGAGAATCACAGGTCAAGCCGTCGACAGTAGAACAAGTTGAGGAGAAGTTGAAGGAGAATGGGGTGTATGAGTGTAGCGAGAATTCATGGATCATTAACTATAGCAAGCACGGGCCTCGAAGTCTTGGTGTGGCGGTGTTGCGTGGCCGAACAGGGTCCTCAACCTATCTTCTCAGGGATATCGCAGCAGCTATTGACCGGCACGATGAATATGGCTTCGATAAGATGATCTATGTCGTCGCATCGGAACAGGACATCCACTTTCAGAAAGTGTTCCAAGGGCTGCGGTATGCGGGTAGAGACGACATTGCTGATAAACTAGAGCATGTAGGAATTGGGAAAGTGTCGGGCATGTCACCTCAGCTGGGCAAAGTTCATTTGCTCGGCGATATTCTCGACCAGTCGATCAACGCCACAAAAGATGTGATAGGAATTGATCAGGAGCACCATGGCCATATTCCTAACAATGACGAATCCGCGACTATCCTCGGGATATCTGCTCTGATAGCGCAGGACGCTGCGAATAGGAGAGCTACAGCGTATAAGTTCAACACGAAGAAGATGATCTCGCTTGAGGGCGGAACGGGCCCACACCTGCAAAGTGCATACGCCAAACTCAGCGCAATGATCGACGAAGCCGGCGTCGAGGATAGTTCATTTGGAAGTGTCGACTATTCTTATCTGCAGGAAGACCCATGGACGGAGGTGCTTCGCCTCTTGGTTCAATACCCAGAAGTGACGGCGGCAGCTTTCAAGAACCACGAGCCGTCATTGATTCTTGGATATCTTGTCCGTGTGATCGACGCAGTCATTGTGAACTGTCTCTCTGAAGACGAGGTGAATGAGACAGAAGAAGTAGGAGATATAGAGCAAGAGCCACCTGAAGCTATCCTTGCACAGGCGTGGTTGTACAAATGCGCCCAGCAGGTGCTAAAGAACGGGATGCTGACGCTGGGCCTGCCACTGATCTGCAAATAAGAAAGTGTGTGGGGGCCACTGAGTACAATCCGGCTGACGCGATATTGGCACACAATGAAAGAAAACAGAGAAAAACAGTAAACTTTTTTTTTTCTTATCTAAGGGCTGCTTGGGAGATTGATTAGTTTCGAACCGGTGAGCGGAAACACGCCATTTCCTACAGATTGATCTGGGATTTATAAATTTTGTGAACTGAACATGGGTAGCTGCAAGGGTCATGATTTGTTGACGCGAGGGGTCACTGTACAGTAGCAATGACGAACCTGAGATTGTTAGCGAAGGGAGATTGCAGAGCTGGGACAAATGCTTTCAATCAAACAATGTCGATGTCAAGCATCATTGGGCTGTTGTGTTTATATCCTGGAGGAGCTTAGTGACTTTTTGACTTCTGAGGGTGTGCGAGCAACTTCGGTGACAGCTACGTCTACCTGCAATCCCGATGTTCGTCAGGCAAGTGCTCGCGAAAATCTTTGCACAGATCCTTGCAAACAGTCGAGACCAGGACATGCACTGATAACGGCCACTTCTGAGTGAAACCCAATCAAGTTTCTGATTAGTCAGACTCCCCCGATAAGATAGCAAGAGCTACCCATGGCAGTAGCTCCCCACCTTCCCAACTAATCACCTCACCGTCTCGCAAACCGAAGCTTCCTTGCTCTCCGTACATCGGCGACACGAAATTGTTCAGGGGCAGTGATCCTCCATCGCAAAAGACCGATTGTTGAGATAGTGACCATAGAGGCGTTTTTGCAACGACTACAACACCTTTCAGGTTTCGTGACAAGCCCTATCTTCAGCAATTGGGTCGGAGAGGAGAGAGCCTGCGCGGGGTATCACATTCGACAATGGCGGATGCAGCACTAGATGTTGATGCTAAGGGGAGCAGCTTGGACACAGCCAAGGACCTGTTTGCTGGTGCTGCAGGAGGAATTGCGCAGGTTCTGATTGGTTCGTGGTTTCTCATCTTCACATCGCATCAGACAAAAAGTTGGCTGTTACCAGATGCCTGTGCTCAATGACCAGCTGGGCAAAAACAATGGTTTCGCGGTGGAGGGACCTTGGGCAAGCTCTCAGGTTAAGTAGTAACAGAGGATAATCAAGCTGACAAACCCCTCAATAACCAGGCCAACCCTTCGACATAGTAAAAGTCCGCCTGCAAACAACAACACAGTACTCCTCCGCCCTCAATGCTGCCACCACGATCTATGCCAAAGAAGGACCCCTAGCCTTCTACAAGGGCACGCTAACGCCCCTCCTCGGTATCGGTGCCTGCGTCTCGATACAATTCGGCGCCTTTGGCTACGCGAAGCGATACTTCGAGACCGCGAATGCGAAACAGCACGGCAAGACGGATCTTAGCTATGGCCAATACTATGCGGCGGGCGCCTTTGCGGGTGTCGCCAACTCGGTCATCTCCGGCCCGATAGAACACGTGCGTATCCGCTTGCAGACCCAACCACATGGTGCCGCGCGGCTGTATTCTGGCCCGCTGGATTGTGTGCGGAAATTGTCGTCGCAGGGCGGTGGGTTGAGGGGTGTTTACCGTGGCGAGGCGGTCACCATTATACGTGAGGCCACGGCGTACGGCATGTGGTTTCTTGCTTTTGAATACATGATGAACACGGACGCAGCACGAAACAAGATCGACCGGAAGGAAGTCCCGGCTTACAAGGTCGCGTTCTATGGCGGATTGGCAGGCGAGGCATTGTGGCTTGCTAGTTACCCGTTTGATGTCGTCAAGAGCAAGATGCAGACCGATGGTTTCGGCGAGGGCATGAAGTATAAGAGTATGCGAGATTGCTTCGCGCAAACCTGGAGAGGGGAGGGCATGCGGGGTTTCTGGAGGGGTATTGGGCCGACGCTGATGAGGGCCATGCCCGTCAGCGCGGGCACTTTTGCCGTTGTCGAGGCTACTATGCGGGCTATCAGCTGAGGAGATTCCTGTTAGGTGGCAAGAGCTGGAAAGTCAGGATACCTGGCAGGAAGAGAAGGAGAGATAAACGGAAGAAAGATTTCTGTGCATAACATCCGCGGTGTTTCTTGGCGTTGCGTATCTTACGTCTACCTCATAGAGCGGGAATGCCATCTCATTGACAACAACAATATGCTTTACAAGTGGCGGCCTTGAATAATATATCCGGCGGCTTATATCGACACTTATGACATCAAGTCTCTCGAGTATTTTGTCATACACTGAACTTTAATTGTTTGCCCCGGCTCATATCTAATATTCGACTTACCCGAGTCCGCATATACATAAAATCATGCCTCAGAAGTTAGTGCTAACATCAGAACCAGAACGGAGGATTATCATACTTCATTGACAAATAGGGTTGGTATGTACAGTAGATATCTGACACAGTATTAGAAGAAATGAACACGTGTGCCTCTAGTGAAGGACACCTCTCTTAAGCATAAAAGGGCCTAGAAGCAGAAGAGAAAGAAGAAGAACCCTCTCGACAACTTCTGTTGGCCTGACCAGAGCAACCCTACTCAAGGAATGTTCGCGTGTCGTCGCGCCGGCGGAGAGCAGAACGAGATAATGATGCTCCTACCATGCCCAACAGCACCAAAGTGAACACCCCGACCAAATCCATGACCACGCGTGCTCTGCCCCCCAAGAACCTATACCTTGTCTTCCAGTCACTCTCCTGGTGCCACTTATCTGAACTTTCAACAAGTCGCTGCAAGTCCGGCGCGGACGCAGAGCAACAACGCATATAGCTCGCTTTGCTCTGTACCCGTCGGAGCATGAACGGAAAAGGAAGAGCAGGAGGGGAAAAAGATTCAAGATCATTTTTATAGACGCCGAATCTCAGCCTGGCTGAAGGTAAGTCACAGAGTATCACCGGTGATATAACTCTGAGGGGTGGCGGTAGAACGTCTGTTGGCCTGCGGTAAGAAGGCTATTAAGTTGTGCGATGGAATGTCCTTAAAAATAACATATAACGTTTGATGCCATATATATCAACGCTCGACGATTCACCGTAGATAGTCCGTTAGTCCGTGATTAAACGCTTGTTGTTTTATATATTAAAATACCTGTAAATCTACGATATAACGCCCGGTGACTTCCGATTAAACGCCTGATAATTTACGCCAGAGTGTCCGTTAACCGGCGATATATCACCTCTTCACTTACCATAAGGTTTCCGTTAACAATTACGTTAATGGCAGATCCATTTACCAACCACTGATGTCAAGGAGTAATCGAACTCGCAAGAGTGGTTTTGTATGCCAGCCTTCTTTATATATAAGAGCTGCTCTCGCCGAACGTCTAGAACGTCCAGAACTTCCAGACGCAGCCATTGCATCTTCATCACACTAACATTATATCTTTGATAGAAAGCACTCATACCTCTACAAAAGATGCCGCCCAAGACCCGAGCAAGGAGGCGGCGGATGGCGCCGCAGGCAACGTCAATGAGGATGGCTCCACCATGGAACATCAAACAGCCCTGGTACAGCAATTACGAGCTGATGAGTTGAACTCGAGCGCTGGTGTGGGGGTAAACAATACATATCGACAACAATAGGATACTAAGTTGCTAAGACGATATATAAGTCATTGTTCAGGACGCCCAGGAATTTCTCGCTCAATCTTCTTTTCCACGGCTGGCTGTGCGACATGGGAACAGTACTTCGTAGGCTCAAGCGGCATAGCACGACGGAGAACTTAGCGCTCCCCCATGTGCTCAGCTGCTGGGCTCACGCCCTCATGGTAAGTCCCGATCACCGCTCCACCCTAAACTTGGGCCACATTAGCTGCACCTAATCCGTGATGCCACCCGCCATCCGCGTGTGCTGTGAGTTGAACGAGACAAGGTCACAAGCCAGGTTATAGACAGGGGTAGAGATTAGCAGTCAGCAGCTGTATTATTAGCCCTGAGAGTACGAGGGAAACGGAAGGCCTGATGATCAGAATATCAAAAACTGCTTTCATGATGGGCCCGTGCGCAGCTTGATCGTCGTCAAGTGCCTAAGCGGGTTGTGTTGGATGTTACTTCTGCTCCTAGGATTTGGATCATGAGCACGCCGCACGATGCCTTATATAGGTAATCTCGCAACAACAGCTGCAGCAAGCAAGGAATGAGGAAGTCTCAAACCTTTAACCCCTAACTTCCATATATTGTGAGCGCTGCTTATATTAAAGCGTCCATTAAATTGCATAATAGAATGTTCACAAATTTATGTTAGAATAGCGATATCTTATGATAGCCCGTGCGTTAAGCGACAACAATAAAACGAGACACTGTTTATGTTAGACCGCTCGTTAAACGGCGATTGACCGTGTGTTGAAATTGCGTTAATAATGACATACAAGAATGGCGTCAAAGAGCAGCAAAGGTGAGAAGACTGATTCTACAAGGCAGAATTTCCTCTGAAAACCATTCATGCATCACTGCGTCGCCGTTTTCTCTCGGAGAAAGAAATGTTCAAGACAAGCAAGTACCGGCTTATAAAAAGGCCCCTGCGCCGAGCGTTCCGAAGTGGGAGCTGCTCATCACTACCTTCCCCGGGATGAATCAGAAAAACCCGCCGGGGGATTTTGCGTGAGTAATTCCAAGTCTCTTTTAGTTAGAGTCTTCTGTTGGTCCGGAAGTCGTGTATAGGTTTGCTCAAAGTTCATCTTGCTTCTAACTCGCCCGTCTCAGGACTAGGGCTAGCCTATCGCAACTTAGAACTTGCCGCTCGAGTTCATCGTCCGTCGTGCAGAGAAGATACTTACCCGACCTCGTTCAGATAGTTAAAATTCAGGATCATGATCATGCCGTCCGAGACCTACTGCTTCCTGCTTGCACAACAGGTGCGGCAGGGCTGACGGTCAGTGGGGCAGTCCTCTGCCAGCGTCATGCATGTACACCGATCACCTACCCGCAGCAAAACCTTAGGTACTAGGTAGTTTTCTTCCGAATAACCACCATCACCGCAACCACCAACACCAACACACATTGCGAATTGTCCCTCACCATCACGTATCTGTAAATAATGGCAGCGCGTCAACCAGGAAGCTCGTATCGTGCCAAGTGAGCTACTCCTGACCGCGTCTTTGACATGAATTTGATCGGAAGCCCCGCAACCATTAACCCATCGTCTTATATAGGAGGCAGCGGAAATGGGAATGCTCATATCGTAGCATCCATCGCCCGCTTCGGCGGCACAATGATCTAGTTCATTCTGCTTGCGCGTGATGAATGAATGCTCTTTGAGACGGGATGGAGGTCCATTGTTTGTTGAAGGGGCGCTCTTGTTTATATAATTGCAGCATCCTGCGGCCTCGCGTCGGCATCATCATCATCCTCATCATCATCATCATCCTCATCATCATCATCATCCTCATCATCATCATCATCCTCATCATCATCATCATCATCCTCATCATCATCATCATCCTCATCATCATCATCATCATCCTCATCATCATCATCATCCTCATCATCATCATCATCCTCATCGAGCCCAATAACGGGACCAGCTTCCTCCGATACCAGCACAAGCAAGCTGGGCGTCTCGCTCACGAAGCAAGGGGATTGTTTCGGTGCCGGGCGCCTGACGGCGGGGGAGCTGGCACAACCAATTGCTAAGGATTGGTGGTTTTCAGAAGAATGCCTACCTGAGGTACCTAGTTACTTCCTGTGCCATCGGCTGATGACTGACCACCAAGCATCACCTTATGTACTCATTCATGCGACAGGAGAAGCTCCGCGTCCGACGTTGCTTCGCTGTCCATTGTTGTTGCTACTGTTGAGGGACTAACCTAACTGTACTGAAAAGCTCGAACATTGGCAGGGGGTCGGTCTCGCTTGAAGTCCATGCTAGCAAGCAAGGCGGGTTCGTTAGCTTTGATGGTGGCCAGTTCTCCAATGCGTGCGAGGATCTTGTGAGGATCTTTGCCTTCTCTCCTGGTGGCCATCTAGGATTAGAGCACTTGCCTATCTTGAAGACTCCTTCAGGCATGAAGTCCGTCTTGATGGTGTTTGCCGCAAGCGGGTGTCTTCTCGTCCTCGTCGCTCTCGGTTTCGTCCTTGGAAGCTCGGGTTCTACCATAGATGGGTGGGTACGGGTAATCGAGGTTTGGGCGGCGTGGATACTCTTTATATATAGATGGATGCTGCAGGGAAATGAGAACCAGGCCTCTTCTGTCTATTCTTACGTTTAACATTAGCCGTTCCGTTAAATTGTCATAGCCGTCCGTTAACTTACGAATCGCCGTATATTGATTTTCGATAAGGCGCCCGTTAAATTTCGATAACATGTCCGTTAAGTTGTAATAAACTGTGCGTTAAATTTCGATAGAATGATCGTTGAAAATTATGGTGACAGACCAGTATACTTGATTATGTTAAAGACCAGCTTTCAACAGGAAACAACTCCAATCGATAAGGCACAGTGACTAGACCGCATCTACAATAGCTAAATAAAGACCTGCTATATCAAGACCTATTAAGCCTGCAGAACAGCAACCCACGAGCGGACCTGGGATAACTCCCAGAAAGCTGTACCCAAGGACACTAACTCGCATATTTGTCACCGGTCTCTTTTCACCAACGCGCGCACCCTACTCCACAGATGTGGTGACGAATGCCAAGTTTCTGCTTACTGTCCATCACGATAGTGAGTTCACGCCCCTTTTTGACGAAGCTACACCATGACTGCAAAGATGAGCCGCTGGATCGCACCGCAGCTACCTGGGCTTCGAACCCAGAGGAGTACAGATGAGGTGTGTACTGGCGCAGGTGCGTGGTGCATGTACAAGATACAGGGGGGACGCATACAAGCTGACAAGGTAGAAGGAGGTTAGAGGCCACGGACTTTCCCATTGCTCCCCTTTTCTGCAGCTTTTATTTCAGGCAGATACTAGCAAGGCACGGCACGGCCGGCGCCCTCCTGTTTTGGCCGTGGAAGAAGTGTAGTAGATGGAAGTAGAGGTCGAGGTAGAGATATTCATCTGGTGTGTGTGTAGGTAGGAGAAGTCTTTTTTCTTATCTCCTCTCGTGCATATCTATGTACATACACATCTGGACGCACACACACAACCACGTCCGAGACACGGTACACATTACGAAGTTCGATGACGATGGGTCTTTGCGGAAGTCGTTGAGATAATCTCTCTCGGTCCCGGCGTTCTCTTTTCCGCTCATGAGTGTTGGAAGCGACTGTGCTCACACAAGGGCGCGGCAGCAGTACTTAAGTAGTAAAGCGGCCAGCTAACTACAGAAGATGTTAGCCAAGGTTTAGGAGTAAGGAATCACGAGATCATACCTATGCGGAAAATGTGGAAGGAAAGCAATCTCAGAAGTGAAGGCGCGCCCTCTTCTCTTCACAGCTTCTGCATCGCATGCCAGAGCACTTTGGAAATCCAAGCACCCGCCGCAACCTCGCTGAAGAGCGGCCCGTTTATATAGAAGAGAGGGTAAGAGAAGTTTGAATGGGGAAGGATTTATCCCACCTGATACTGAATTATCCGAAATAGGTCAAAAGAAACCTCTCAGGCCCCATTGTTGTTGTTTTTCGGATGAAAGAATGAAGGGACGAATAGTTGGAATAGAAGTAAAGAGTCCTTGTCTGAAAAAGAGCGTGACATAATGTGCTACATTGATCTCCTTACAGCTGGCACATACGCATGCATATCTAAGTCCTTGCTCACGTCTCTCATTCTGCTATAATCGCGCTGGCGAGACCAAGAAGCATCATTGGCATGTAGACCAGTGTGGTAATGTACCGAAGTAAGAAGATAGGATCTCGTTCCCGGTGACCTACTCCCTCAACAACTAGTAACGATAAAACATCTCTTTACTTGTTATCACCACCTGACTGTAGTTGTAACTAGCGCCGATGAGCGGCAACGTTTGCGTGTGAGCGGCCCTATCCTTTCCAGCTGCTCAGCTCGTATAGGTCGGCGCGGAACTCGTTAACTCTTGACCCCTCAGGTCCTACGGTGATGTCGTGTAGCGTCTCGATGATACAAACCAGGTCTTTGGCTATGTGATGGTAACTTCTCGGGCGCGGCGGGTTGCTCTGTCCTTTAAATAGGCTTGCTCTTGGGTGTGAGTAGAAATTTTGGCGGTTGGAGCTCGCACGGAATAGGCGTGCTATTGGTCTTCCATCTTGGACTTTGGGACCTGATGAGGGTACTCATGGCTCTTCGGTTTCTGTCCGATAGCTTATCCTTTTATTCACGATAGGCTGCTCATTAAATTCGGACAGACGTCCGATCGTTTTCGAAAGAGCGGCCGTTAACTTTCGATACACCGATCGTTAACTTATAGTAGAGCGACCGTTAAATCACGATAGAACGCCTGTTAACAACGGCGTTACTACGGTAGTACGCGCGATGACGTCAAGTAGCAGAAGAGGACTTTCCATGTAGCAGTATCGAGATATATATATAAACCACTCACGCCGACCATTTCACCACAACTCTACATACATCTCACCCGAGGTGAAGTTTCTGGCAGCGCAGGGCGGGAGACGAGTCCGCTTTGCCATGTCACCAGTGGGAAAGTGAAAAGACTGGAGCCAAAGCGAGGCTACCTACCTCTAGCCGATGTTCCGCGGAAAGTGAGAATACCTGGACTTCACAAGCAACCGATACCTCCACCTCCTACTCCGAAGATCAGTACCACAGCTACAGCAACGCCGGACCGGTTTTTATTGATTCTTCGGGAAGTAGGAGGGTTGGAAAAGGTAGAAAAGGTGCAGGCGGCAAGGAATGATCGGGACGGGAAAAGTCTATCTGTAGCTTTTAATCTCTAACCTCTAACCTCTACCTAGCAATGCTGTATCGACCCATCGTGCGCACCACGCACCCGCACCAGTAAAGGAGGGGGGGAGGACGCCGAGCAGAATGGCTTCTCTTTGTTTTTGTCCATGTATAATCCGGCAGGAGCTGTGTGGCCGATTGGGTCGTCATCCAAGTGCGCGGCGATCACAAGAACCAGACTGGCAGTAGGGCCAGCAGGTCTTTGTCATTTGGACCCTCGAAAGTCAACAAGTGGAAGATGTGGCCAGTAAACCCTGGGCTTAGTAGTGCCTCCAGCCTGTTAGAGGATGAATTATCGTTATTGATCAAGATTTATCGTTATTGATCAGGATTCTTATATAGGTGCTGGGGAGTAGGTATGGGCATTGTGAACTATCGATCTGGACCTTGATACACTTCTCTACCATTCTCTCTTAATTCGACGACTATTCTTCACCGAAGTCACGCTTATCTCAAGGGCAGCTGCTAATGGTCTATTCTTAGATTTGTCGGATATTTATTCTCGAACCTAATCATGCTCCATTTCCCCCCTAAGGCAAGCCTACTCACTATTCTCAACCCGTCTCTGCAAGATCTTCCTAGCATTAGCAGGCAAAAGCGCAATATCCAACTCAGCAAGGACTTTCTTCGCCTCGACGTTATCCGTGAAGACCCGATTACTCGCCTGCTGCAAAGTAATACCAGCACCATCACTCTCGCCAGAACCAAACTCAACCGGCAAATTTAACAATCTCGCACCATCCTGCAGCGCACTGAGAGCCAGGGCACCATTCTTGAGATAATGATCCACAACGGCGACGATAGCCTGTATATCCCTGACAAACTGCGCTGCGCCCAGCGTCGTGAAGTTCTGGCGCATGAGGACGTCGTTCCACAGCATCTCTTGTAATGTCTCGAGGGCTCCGCGCCAGACGCGGCGGTATACGGCTGTGCTGAGCGTCGTAGAGAGAAATGTGAGGTTGCGCTTAAGAATTTTGAGGGGTTCGTCGAGTTCGGCGGTGATGGCTAGCTGGGAAACATCAACTATCGCAGTAGTTAGTAAGACGCCTTCCTTTGACAGTGAAGGTAGTGGTAATGGATTAGATTGAAACGTACTGTTCATGTCAGGCGAGATCGTAGTCCAGTGCGTGTTGCTTATATAAGGTCGGAAGCTCTTCTGGTGAGAATGGATAAGGGCTGCAACGAGATAATCTTCGGCAGTCTTGCGTCGGAAACCGTAGGCGGCTATAGTTTCGTCAAACAAGATACCCCCATCCCCATCAGAACCCACGGACGACGAAATGCGATCCTTGACATCATCATGGCTCATGCCGCCAGCAAGAGTATCTTGATCGCTATTCTTTCGTGCGCGTTCCTGAAGCTCATCCCAAAGTATGACGAAGAACTCCTCATTGCTCCAAAACTTCAGCGTAGCGACAATGTGATCTGAGCTTCCAAGCACTTTGCAAAGCGTTTCAAAGGCACCTGTCCCTTCCAGTGCTGCCACTTGCTCTTTCGTGACGCCGTGTAAAGCTCGGCCGACAGTGGAGGTGATGGTGTAGTAGGTATCCAGAGATTCTTTCAACCGATCGTGGTATAGGTCCAGTATCTCAAGCTGGATATCAATCAGAAACCGTAGTTTATGCGAGAACCTGCGCACTCGTTCGTATTGGGAGGTGACCGATGCGAGTAAATCTGTGACCCGCACGGCACCATATGTAGGCTTCATTTTACCCGGTGCGCTGTAGTCGAAATCGATGTTTCGAGCTTCGGGGGTGTTCATGATAGCGCGGAAACGTTCGAGAGCAAATTGTTTTTCGGCATCCAGCCAGGTTTCGAAATGCTTGTCGAGAACCTCAGAGGCCAGACCGGCCCAACCTCGCTCGGGGTCTCCTCCGTCGTAGTTGAATCGGGATCGGATCTCATCGTCGAGGTTCATGAGCTGCACCATGAGACTACTGAGGAATTGGGGGTTCTTCAAGCCGTCTTGTAAGACGCTATTGATCTTTTCTCTCATAACGGGTAACAGAGCGGCTATCAGGGCACAGGCAGGATCGACGTAAACGGACATCTCGCCAACAGGAGTGTCACGAAAGCGCGAGTATAGTATATGACCGACATTCTCACGGAAGAAGGCCTCCCATTTCTCTATGAGCGAGATGAACTGTGGTATACAAAAGGTGCCGAAGGACTGTGACGAGCTCGTCGGGTTGTTTCCCATGAAGTGGTATCTGAACCATTGCGTGAACGGCTTAGCCATGACTTCGAACGGTAACAAGGTAACGACACCATCAGAGTATAGAACCTCGGGGATTTGAAGATCAACGAGCTTCTCGAAACACTGCATCCATTCGTCGTCCATCTCACTGTCGGGATCGACTTCATGAGGCCAGTTGCGCACTTTCAAGACGCCCTCCATCTCTTTCGACATGGTATCTTTCATTTCTTCCCAGAGTTTCTCGGTTATGTTCTCGACGTGGTTCACGAGGTGTGTCGCAGCCTCGTCGGCCGGTCGTTGCAGGTCTCTCAGGCGGACGCTGAGCTGCTTCAATCGGGTGTATGGTTCGAGGGCAGCTTTCGGGCTGTCGGGGAGATGGGACCGGGCTTCGAGTCGCATGTTCTCGACATCTTGTAAGAGCGATACATATTGGTATGCGAGCTCTACTTGGTGCAGTTGCTTCATGGGCCGCTCGAGTCGTTGGATGGCTTCGTCGGGGGCGGTGGAGCTAGCAACGACCTTGAGACGGGCATCGATGCTCTGTTGAAGCTCGTTGAAGTCTTTCAGGGACTGGGCGACGTCGGTTTGGCGATCTTGGGCGGACCGGCGGGCATGTTCCAGCTCGCGCACGGCATCGTCGAGCTGTGTTTGAAGTTGGCTGCGTTGAACTTCGACATTGGCGATGAGGCTTTCAAGGTTTTCGAGGTCGGCAGTCGATTGGAGCTTGTCATCAAGATAGTCTTCTAGACGTATATCGGGCTCGGTATAGGATCGTGTGAGCGCCATGGTTTATAGTGGTGTTTGTGGTCAACAAGAATCAAGGCATGGCGATATGGACGGCGGTGGATAATTTACAGAGTGTCATTTCACTGGGGCTTGCATTGCGGGGCTTTCAGTTGTCCAATGACGCCACTCTTGGATGTGCTATCACCATCTGGAATATCGACTTGTAAAGGTTTGAGTACCTATGTAATCAACCACTTCAGCATAAGGCAGATCAATTTTCTTGTTTGTAACTCTTTATTTTTTCACATTCGTGAACTCACTGCAATTTGTATGCCTAGGTTTTGTCCCGTTTGTACCTAGGGTCTGGGAAATAATCCCTACCTGAATGTACATATTCGCTGAGACACAGCACCTCCATTTTACTTCAACAGCTCTGCGTTTTATGCCCGGAATTCAACGCAAAGTAACCATCTTCTCCTTTAGCACTCCTCATGGCCAGGTATACTTTCTGAAACATTCCTAGCTGCTTGTCCCCTATACCCGGCTCTGTACTTGCAATGAGTGATGACATCGCGACCTGTTGCTCATCACAACAACTTTTCCTTTATCTTGCTGTTCTTCGAGAAATATTTAGTCATGGCTCATAAAGATGAGGCCGGCCAAGGAGAATTCCTCCTGATAAGCCCTCAGTGGTAATTGTCGCATCCACACCTGTCTCTCGACATCCAGCCGGTCCTCCTCCCTCTTAGTTGCGTGCTGCTTTTAGTCGTGTACGCCCTTGCGCGGTGCTCGTGGTAATAATAGGAAATTCATCGCGACTTTCTGGCCTTTCGTAAGTTCTCATCCTCTTGCCGCTCTTCGGCCCTGTATTAGCCATAGCTCCTGAAGATCCGACTCAGAGAACATGATGAGCCTCTTACGGGTAGTGGCATGTTCACAGCCGTCTCTCCTCCCAGTTCTTCCGATCGATGTTCCTTCTCTTAGTTGAAGATTGGTTTGCGCGTTGGCCGAACAAATTTGAGTTTGAAATTGTAGAAGGATAAGAAGTGCGGAGGAACTTTACTGGTCTCGAATCGGAAACCATATTTGACACCAATTTCATTAAACTCGTCCCTTCGGTATTCCGCCCACCACTCTCTTGTCCAGAGCGTTACTTCCTGAAGTTTCTCACCGTTCTGGAATAGAGGTTCGATTTGATCACCAGGCTTAAACCCGCAAACCATGGCAAACTTCATCTGATTGACATACTCCTCGAAGTGGGAGAATTCAGTAGCCCACAACCAGATGGTGTCGACGGCGAAATTGACGAGATCGTAGCGCGGAAACACGAAGGGTCTGCCATCGTAATAATCCACGATCCCCAATTCATAAAGGCTAGGTATCTTGCGCTTGACGGCGGTATACTGGGATCGCGTTTCGACGCATGTATTCATAGCGAGAGGAGGAGGTTTGATGCCGTGTTTGCGAGGTGCATCAAAGGGTTCCATGATCACGACGTTCCTGGGCTCCATGGCCACATTCCAAATCATGAGGCGTATCTCCTTTGGAAGTCGGGGGAAGGGGTGGAAGGTCGTCGCCATGCTGGGCACGGGAGGGAGATACGTGAGTAACAACGTCTGTAGTAAGAGCCCTGATAGTCCGCGCGGTTCTCTATTCAGATTAGTTACCGAGATCGCATTAAGTGGTTTATAATCGAAAGGTTGACACACTTACTGAGGCTTGAGTCATAGATGTCTGTCTCTGATAGTCCCTGCCGCTGCTGTCGTGCGGAGGTCGCGGGTGCAGTTGAGATTAGTTGGCAGGTGGGGTGATTTGGCTGATGACGCTCTCTGGGAAAGATGGACGAGAGAAAGATGTATCGAAACCCCGTCTACAGAGTTTCAGTCTAGGAGCACCACGGCCTCGCTCTTTTGAAGAAAGAGCTCAGCAGTCGAGGTGAGTTGCAGAGTGCCCGTACTTTCAACCACATGAGAAAGGTTCAAGACAAGACGAAGTGAGATGGTAAGAATTACTCATCAACTTTAGACGTATGCCGAGAAGTTAATTGTGTAGAGACCAATGCGCTCTGTAGGTGCTGAGGGCAAAAGCTTGTGCGGTTTGATAGGCTTTGAAGTTGACGAGTGGTATCTCCGGAGTGATTGAGCTGGGTCAAAGGCGATCTTCATTGAGCCCATCCATGGTCCTCCCTACCTAGTACGTACATAACTAGGTAAGGAGATACGAAGTAATCTTCTCGATATAGGAGTCATCTGACTCTAGAGGTCCTCATCTCCGAGCCTACAACTGCTCTCTGCAATATCATCTTAACACTACCAGTAGGCGCCAACGGCCACAAGGCTCTCGCCTGTTGGGTTTCTCTTTCAGCTAGGGCGAGAAAGTACAACGCGCATCTATCTTGATCCTCATTTTCCATCTACACGATATCTATGTTTGTCAGGCTTTCACGCACGGTGTTGGCATGGTCGTTGCCTCTAGCGGTCCCAGTATCATAGCTAACGCGCTTCCCTAGGGCCGAACCTGAAATCGATAGAGCATCTTGTTTACGGCCGTGATCTCTTTTACGTGTTGCTCGGCCGTTTTCTCCGCCTTAGGCTTGGTGTCCTCCGTGATTTGCGGTAGCTTAAGGAACGTGCCTGTTATGGACATGGGGAGGTCGTTGTTCTTTTTGAGGATGTCGAGTCGAAAGCCATGCTTCGCAGCCAGCAACCCGAGATCAACGGCCATGAGATTGTAGCCTTTAGAATCGAGCGACATCGTCAACTTTCGTAGACTCGTACATATCTCGAATAGACGTTCCAGAATGATCCGACCCCTCTCTCTGGTGCGAGGTTTCCAATGGAATCGTGCAATGTGAATTGATCCCATCTGAGGGAGGTAAGGGTGGAGTTTAATCAGTGCGTTGAACTTGAGCACAATCGTGTCCATTGGAAAGCTGACCCAGGTGTAATGGTGAGGTATCCTTCCCGGAATTTTGGTGTATAATTTCTTCGTCAGGTGGGATCGAGATTCAACACAGGCGTGGAGGACAGCGGGAACTTGCGCCGCCGGCACCACACCGCGTGAGCCGTCGAATGTACGGGTCTTCAAGTCTGCGCAGCTGAATTCCCAGATCATGAAACGCAGCTCTATGGGTAATCGCTTGAAGGGGTGGAATGTGTCCAAGTTGAAATCCAAGTCGATGTTCATGTCCGTGTCGGTATCCGCATCCGCATCCCTCTCGGCCTTAGAGGAGGCTCGTCGGTTCGAGGGCAGAACTACTAGGCCAGACGCCCCCGTGACTTCGTTTGTGAGCTCCATGGGTTCGTCTCGGACCGTTGAGAGCGGTGGGTTGCTCGCAGATCGTAGAGGTTTGCACACGTGACTTGCCATTTCGGATGAGGTTGCTGTTTCGAGGAGTCAGAGGAGGGATGAGAGTGTTGGATTGGCTGCAAGGTACTTACGGAGTGAAGTGATGTTCGTAAATGAGTAGATATGGAGCGCCGCAATATCTTGTGAGGAACGCGATTGATTTCAGGGCGCGTTATCTGAGTGCTCTTAATTCGATGGGCAAAGGGCTGGTCAAGGATGAACAACAATCTGAGGTGGTTGTCGGCACATTGAGTGTGTCGGAGAGCTTGTTGGACGTCCAGGAGATCAAATGGATGAACCATAAGGTAGACTACATCAAATTGAGAAAGAAGGGTTGCTTCATTGATCTGGAGCCTGCGCACCTTCTTCATGTTACGCTAAACCGATGAATGGTAGCCCCGGTGCAGCGGCATGACTGACCATTGGAACAAGTGAGAGGTATTCCCTTCAATCTGAACCTCTATTGCCGTCATTTATCTGTAGAGGTACTCAGTTTCAATTGACGTTGCCCGCAATGCCACAATTGGGTCTACCTGTGGAGTCCCCGGGAATGGCCTCCGAGGCTTCGGCGGGAGCCCGGACCCAAATCCGGCATTCGCAATCTTTCGTTTCATAACGGCATAGATACTGAGCGACGGCTTAGACCTTACCGATTCTGGTTGAATCTCACATATAGGAAAACTTGCGTCTTCCCTCGGTATCACTGTCGGTGACAGCTTGTCAGAGTCATTGCTAACGCAAGTACACGAAATGCCGATGCAGCCCCTGTATGCCTTGGGGCAACCCAACGCCCTTGACGTCGACCGCACCACCTCTTTGTTTAGTATTCTTCATCATTTCCCTTTCGTCATTTGTCTTTGGTCACACCTGCCTATAAGATGACTACAATCCATTAACCAGTAGGATCTGATTGTTTTATCTCTAAGCTCTACACCTCCCAAGCCCCATGAAGCAAGCTTCGCCGAATGACGCAATAGTTGCCGGGTTCGAACATGCACGCGACAGACCCTGAAAGACGTGACCAATAAGCAGCACAGACGTTATCTTGGCTCTCGGGAGAGAGCGATTCATACTTATAGTAGAGTTGATGACTTATATCTAATGATGGAGGCCGAGACATCTAAAATCGAAACGGTGGACTTGCTCTGTCCATCTTGTCTCCTTCACATATTCAGCAGTCAACGCTACCTCGATTGAACCGCTAGTCACTCGTCTCGGGATAGTAACACCTTCCATCCAGTTCAATCATGCATTCACACAATCCCGATATTGACAAGGAGAAGCGCCCAAGGCGGATGTCGTTCGGGATCGGAGGAGCAGGCAACATCAGGTGAGATTAATCCAACATCAACAACAAGAACATATCACCCAAGCTAACGTGATGTCTCAATTCGTATCAAGAACACCGGAAGGGGCCATGGTTCATGACGCCCTTGACCTAGCAGCACGAAAACGTACTGCCCACCACCGCAACGCGAAAAAAGAAGGTCCTTCGGACGACGTTGCCTACGATAATAGCGAGCGCCGTCGATCTTCAGTTATTTCCGACACAATCAAGAGTGTGTTTTCGGGTTCTAGGAGGAAGTCTGATTCTAGTTAGGAGACGCGGGGTTTCTATTTGCCGCTAGATGGGTACACGTCGCCTGCAAGCATATGGGGTGCGAGGCACGGTGCTCCATCTATCGTTTGCCCAGCAATGGAGGTGTGCGCTCTGTGGCGTAGTGTACTATTTCCATTTTTATACCAAAATTGTTGAGGCGATTCACATTGCCGAGGGAAAAGGCAAGGTGTACCAAAGCTCGGATGATCATCAATGTTCATGGTTTAGCTAAGATAGTAAGATGTGTGTATACGTTTTGTTGGGCTCCTTCTGTACCAAATTTCGCTTTACCATTCTCGAAATCCTTAGGATAGCTCTTGAGATGTCATCACATTGCAATGCGATCATTGAGCACAATTTATGGTCTCTGCGTAGATACGTCGTCAAGTCGGTAAAAACTGCTCCACCAAGAGACGAGACCCCTTTCTCCCCAATCTAATAACGCACAAGCGAATGGTCGTTAGGAACATAGTATCTTCCCGGGATACTTTTCATCATATTGAGGCAAAGACGATAGCGACAACACCATCCAGTGCGTTAGATTAAAAGGGTAGTTACATCCTCATATGTGTGCTACCAGATTGAGCTCCCCCAATTTGTTGTTTGTCGTGCGACACCGATGTCTGAGAAAGAGAGCTTCGTAAAAATACGCGCGGGATGATATATAGTTGAACTCGAAGCCACATTTCTCTGCAATCTGTATGAATGTCGACATACACCGAGGTATTCCATTGCGATTGTCAATGCGCTTCAAGTGCTGGACATTGCATTTACATACGGTCTGGACTTGCAACCTTTCGAGGCTGTCACATCTCGGCAGACAGTCTATGAAAGCCTGACTAGCACACCACCGCCACCCTATACCCATGAATCTGATCAGAGTGAGGTATGGACGAAAGATTTCAAGGTATTCTGGGCCCTTTATGTAGATCTTGTCAATTACCCAGTTGATTGCAAGGATGCGCGAACGGGATCCTATCGACAACTGAGCTACCGTGTAAAATTTGAGAAGGTAAGCTCTCGACTCAACGCAGGCATACAAAGCAGCGGCACCATGCGTTGGATCGGCCCAAAGATGAGGCTTTCCGTGTGCAGTCTGGGAAATTCCTATATCTCTGGGCTTCATATAGAGCTGCCAAATCATCAGACGGAGTTCCGTAGGCAGTTGGCCAAAGGGGAACGAAGCCATGTTGCGTAGAAGGTGATAAAATGGTATGAGTTAAATGAAATAAACAAGAGAGGCTCATACGCTGGACCCCGTTTTACGATATTGCTTGCCGTCCCAGCCGGAAATGCCTCAGCAATCCATTTCTTCTTGAGGGCCAACTGTTTCAAGCTTCGTTGCCTAATGCTTCATATGGATGCCTCCGGTGTCTACATCCTGGGCATTCACAAACCCAAGTAGGAGAAGAAGGCTTGATTTTGAGTATTACGGGATGCTCAAGGATATCCGCCTAGTAGATGACAAAGGCTGCGTCCTATAATCGATAAATTGCTCTTAATTATTGGAACCATGCCTAACGGGAAGAGTGCAACAGACAAGAGATTTGAAACACATTTTAACGGTTCGATAAGGACGAACGTCTCAGTAACTCACATTGTCACAAAGTTTTACGTCCGATTATTTTGAACGCTCCTACAGAAGTTAAACGTAGCTACAGGAAAGAGTGTTTGGATACCTTCAACGGTATCTCAAGGGATCATTCCTGAGCGCATTACCAGTTACTGTGTCTTGAATATGCGGTGACATTCTGTAGCACGTCCTGGCTTTGTCTCACACAAATGAGGTCCGACGATGGTGATTGAGGGGTAAATACCACCGCTAAACAGCTGACGCTTGTATCATGCCTTACAGTCAAAAGACAAGTCAAAGGTGCACATGTTCACACAATCCTGTGTCATATCGGAACAACAGATTTATAAAGATTTCTTCTTATTTTCTGGATTTATCTGGACTGCATTACTTTATGGGACTCAATGGATTTGCAACGTAGGCAGCCTTTGTTGGCAGAAGAACGGGTAAGGGGGGTGATCAAGACTCTGCAGTGATGCTGCAGGGAGCTGGCAGTCGATTATAGAAGTATGAGCCGTAGCCCATGATGACTCGGCCAATCCATGACTATCTTGAAATGATTGACGTACTGTATCGGTGTCAGAGCCGGTGTGTGCAAAGAAATGATAGAAGAAAAGTCCCCGATTGTCCCGCAGCCCGTGAAGGTGAAGAAGACCGAAAAAAGGGGTGATGGCTATGTTTTGGTTGATGAGGAAAGGGTGGCCTTGTCCTCACTACTCAGTGAGGAGAATCGTGAACCATGAACTGTGGACGAGCAGCAAAAAGTCTATGAAAAGCCCCAACTGGGAAAAGCACCTGAGTCTTTTTGTTTCGCGTTTCGCAGAAAGAAAAATGTGCACCTGGGAGCTCGTCGGACAGGACGTGATTAAGACACTCAAATGGGAAAAAAGAAAGTAAACAGAAAGATGGGCAGCTCGTCACCGTGGACGACAAGCAACCCCATTTGTGCGAATCTCATCCTTTCCGCGCACCTGAAAGACCTTGAAGACAAAAAAAGCGCACCGCTCACGTCTGTCTTGCCACTCTGTGACTATCGTGACAGCATCAAAAGATTAATCCTTCTTGGCGACGTTGTGACTGTGCAATCTGCTGCAATTTGCAGTCTCCATTAACGGTCCCTTTCCTAGATTGCAGACAGATGTGGTCGGATTCTAGTGTAGATAACTTTGTATCCTGATACTAGGGGAGGATGCGCTCGGATGGCTGCGACTCGTGCTTGGGAAGCTGCCAGACTTGCTCGCGAGACTACGACTCGTGCTTGGGCTGCTTCCCTGTCCTCTTGAATGGCATTAATCTTTTCTTGAGCGGCTGCCACCTCCGAATTTATAGCGCCAAACAGCGCTTCGCTGGCCTGAATTAGCGCTTCGTTGGCCTGAACTAGTGCTTCGAGGTCTGCGTTCTCCTGTCGAAGAGCTTCAAGCACCATTCTCTGGGTGTCATAACGCGACAACGGGATGCTTTGCGAATATGGACCAGCCGAGGTCTGCAACTCATTTATTTCGAAATCGAGGCCGTCTCGAACTCGCATCATAGTCGACTCGAAAGTCAACAAGTGTTCGATGGAGGATGCATTATGCGCCAGTCGCCCGAGAGAAGGGTATGTCCGAAAAAGGTCATGAATCACCACGTCGGTGACCGGCGGCACCACGGCTCCTGTGATGAGGACCATAGATTTGACCATAGGCATATATTGGGTCAGACCCATATTCTCTTCGAGATATTTGTGCAGAATGAATATGTCCACATGGACCGTATCGATCTTCATATTGACGTACGTATAAACCTGGGGAGAATGACTCAGGGTCACGACGGTATAGTGTTGCTTTAGGAGGCTTCGGGACTCCACACAGGCCTGCAGGGCTGGAGGTACTCGCTATTGAGGACTCAGAGTCAGCAATTACTCTTTCAAGTAGTCGGAAGTCCCCGAGACACGCTCCTGTCATGTCTCGAGAGCACAAAGTTGCTCATTTTGAGGAATAACACCAAGTGCTTACCTCAACAGTCCACTTTCCATTTTGTTTGCCGAAGAGGTCCCGCACCACTCGTGGCTGGATGGTATACTCCCAGATCTGGAAACGAAGCTCGGTAGGCAGTTGTTGAAAGAGCTTGAAGGAACGAGGTTGCGACGTAGACATATTGATTAGAGAAACCAGTACTATCTCGTGTGAAAGGGCGGCGCAGTGCGAGAGCGGTTGTCGTCTGAGTTGGCGTGTGATTTTCTGTGCCGAAAAGATTGTTACAAGTCTGTATTTGGTAACATAAACGTGTGGTGTGAGGAAAAGAGAGATGTGGTATCGCCGCACTGGATGAAAAAGACTTCAAAGAGAAGGAAGCCGGTGAAGCTGGAATAATGTTGATGAGAGAAGAGAAGTGTCGCCGAGGGCTCTGTAGCATTGGAGGGAGGACTTATTATAGATGTGACAGGCATGGGCGCAACTTCGGAATCATTGTTCACAATCACCTTTTGCTTCCTGGACTTCACTGTTGATCTATTGGTGAAATAGGGGTAGTGATTATGTAATCACAATGCGTTGCATTTTCAACACAATTAGCTTAGTTTTAGCAAAGTCCCAGACCCAGAAAAATCAACAACCAGAGGCACAATTAATAAATTTCGCGTTGAGCTTTTACACATATTAATTTCTATGCATAATTGTTCAAATTACAAGAATTCATTGATTTTCCAGTTCTCAGTGCCTTTCAGGGGCTCGCGCGCCTCACCCTTGAGTGGTGTTGGTTGTATTGAGCCCTCATCTCGGACCCGATTTCATTGGTAAAATGCACAGGCATTACTATTGAACACACTGATAGCGTCAATTGACATGATCAATTAGCCTTTATCATGGCTTTATTGGATGCTCCCGCATTCATGCCAATCCGGACATCAATGGTAGGGTTCACTCAACGGAGATAGCTGAAGGCGGTTGACCTGAGCAGCGTGGAGAAATAGCATACACAAAGAGCCCATCAATGGTTACTATAATCATGATTCTTAACAAGTGAGTGAGATCATCACCGAATGCCGAAAACCTTACCTATCTCTCGTCTAGCGTGAAGGCCTCGAGCTTGGTATGATAGTGAGAAGTCTTAAGCTGACGGACGTAGACAGATTAACTACGCACATGAGACTTCATGAAGTCTTGTTAGATAAAGTGAGGCAATGATAGCATTGCGATTATTTCAACAACCACCGAAGCTGTCTTCGACGAACGACAAAGTTGCGAATTTGGCTTCTCATCAACAAGCAGCTATGGTCAGACGGCGCCATCTTGTTGTGAAGGAAACGAAGCGTCTGGTCGAGAAATTGTTTAGAGCACCTCGACCCTCGAGACTTATGTGGCCTTATGATGCAGTTAGTGCTATTTGTGAGTCAAATGTCTCCATCACTCACAACCTCAACGCTTTTGTTGTTTGCCAACTTAGGCCTAGATCTCACAGAGTTACATGAGATGGACTCCTGAACTTTCGGACAATACGGAGGGCATATTGCGTGGACAGATTCTTAGAATCTGTCCACTTTGGAAGCGCGGAATGCAGAATACTCGGCTGGGACACCAAATCTGTAATCCTTGAGAAGGTTGGTGTAATCCCGGCGTTTGAGTGAACGGCGTCGTGACATCACAGTAATTTCTTGCTTCCCCAGGGAGCTGCATCGCCTGCGTAGATATTTCAGACTCGGTACATCAATGCAATAAACAACCATTGATTATGATTAGAGGAAGCTCATTTCTGAAATCAATTAGTCCATACTCTCCCGCTAGGAGATTACTTAGCGATCGGCATCCATTCCAAGACCTTGAACGTGGTTCCGCCGGCACGGTCCAAGGGTTCAAGACAGAACGCGAAGGCATATAGTCTGTATCTATGGTGAAATTAACCCTATGATAACAGTCGGGGATGCTGTTGAAGGGAAAACAACATGTGTAGAGTTTCTGGAGGTGAAACCGAGCTTCAGCACATGTGTGCATGGCAGGAGGAGCATTTTGACGCAAACCGTATAATCCAGCGTGAAATCTTTGTGGAGTTACACTTGTCTCCCAAATCAGGAGGCACAGTTCGGCTGGTAAGCGAGAAAATGACCAGAAAGTATCGAAGGAGACCTCCGGCTCGGGCATATGTGAGACGAGGGGGTTTGATCCGTTCCTAGCTACTTTGCCATATTGAAATCGGGTCCGAGATGAGGGCTCAACACAACCAACACCACTGATGGGTGAGGTGCGCAAGCCCCTAAACGTCTCTGGGAACTGAAAAGCCATTGAAATCTTGTAATATGAACACTGATGCACACAAATTGATATGAGAAAAAGCTCAATGTGACATTGAATCCATAGCTACTTGTTATTGATCGACGCTATATGCCCTGGCTGAAAAGCTGGGTTAAGTAACTACTGAATACAACGCATTGTGTACTTACATAAGCACTATCCCCCTATTTCACGACACTACATAATCAACAAATCATCAAATGGGCTTACTTCACAGCTTGTATGATCTACCATATTATTGCTTTGGAGCGTGGCCATGTATCTGAAACAGGGAGAAGGCATGCAAAATTTCTAGCTTCATTTGCCTTGAATGCCTATGAGAGTTGTTTTCTTTGATTGTAATACATAATTTTGTGCTCAAGTTGTAACTCAAAGCAGAGTTGTACAAAACACCATCCACACTTAAAACACGCAATCATTCTGTTCCAGTAGGACGGCTGCAGCTGTGAGACCCATTATCCCAGTAATTCCAATATTTGATCTTGTGCAAAGGTTGGTGTTGGCACCTTTGATGCAACTCCCGTGGCGTCATTGGTTGGGGCATCAGGGCACTCTTGTGAGGAGGGATGGCTAGTTCTGGTCGGGGCTTGCCGGTGGTGACTTGATGTAGTGCTGTCGTGTTTGATCGGTCCCGTCAGACACTGCATATTCGTCTTTAAACTCAAACCCATACTTCTCCATCATCTTGTCATGGTGGCGAGGCTGCAAGTCCATAACAGTTGTGTCGAAGAGCTCGGCACAAAAGAATTTTAAGCTTTCAAGGGAGTCGCAGTTCTGTGCCAGGTATTCGAGGGTCTCATGATGGATGGAATCAACAATCAAGTTCTTGATTAGGCGGAGCTCAGTCTTGTAGTCTTCTAAGAAGCGGCCATATTTCCCCCGAATGCTGTTTTGAAGTAGCCATGGAGACAGATATACGGTGTCGACATCGTAGTTAATCAACACTCTGTTGCGCGGATCATTTGCTTGAAAACTGGTGGTATATCGTTTGCGAAGGTGCAAGCGGGCTTCAAAACGGGTTTGCAGAACGGCAGGAGGGAAGTTCTTGATGACGTCGTGGCCAACCACAACGTCTCTGTGTGGTATGGCCATCTCCCATATACGCAAACGAAGTTCTGATGGGAGTCGCATGAAAGGGAATGCTTGGGCCTTCACTTCAGCCCCTTTGGGCTCGGCCATGATGAGGATAAGGTATTTTTTTAACGTATTGACTGGGTTGGAATAAGAGCTAATTGCCACTTTCGAGTTGGTTCAAAATTGATCGTAGTGATGATCATAAATTATAAGGAGTAAGGAAGCCAAGGAAGTTGTTCTTGAGAGGGCGGCGCGTTGTCTACACGATGGCGCGCGTAGAGATAAACATGCACGTGGTAAAGTGTTGTTGTAGGGGCACACATCTCTTGACGTCCCTCGCACCTGTCTTCTGGCCAGGAGTCACATGCACATATCAACTAAACAATTCAGTAGTGTTCTTATCGGTTATCGGCAGTTGTGATATTTACCTTTGGACTGTCCTCGTGCCTGTGACTTACCTAGGGGAAAGGGGGTCCGCGTTCTTTTTGTCTTGTAAACAGAGCCATGCCGTTATTAGAGTGGTGTGAAGCATCCTTTCAATCAGTAAAGACCTGCTCCTTCCACATTCAATGACAGGGTATTTCCTAATTATCGACGTCTGCAAATAGAATTCATGAAACAAATCCATAATAGTTAAAGTAAGATCACTTGACTGACGCTGGTTTTCTCCCAATCACGATTAAGGATGCACATCCTAGCTCTTTGCCAATATCTCCGTACTCTTCCTCCAGAACCTTACGAATTGTAGGTGCAGTGGCGAAAGGACGACTACCCTTCCAGCACGCGATGTTCCTAGCTAAAAGCTGGATAGTCGGCGTTAAACCAAAAATCAAGATAATCGCCATGACTCCGTAAAGTATGCATTGGCACCCAGACTCGGATAGCACGTATGTCTATGAATCCGGCATCTTGCATTGACTCCTCGAGCTCTGGGCTCGTTTTCCATGACATTTCATCATGAACGAAGGTTGTCTTGTAGTTATCGGGGTCGAGTCGCTTGCATGCATGGTCCCAAGAGTCATTCAAATTGTAATCTGCCGACAGCGAAATCCCCGCAAACACCAGGCGCCAGAGAGTCGAAGTTCTCGATGACAGCCGTCGGCTGCTTGGAACCTAAAAATTGAATGATATGTGCTGCAAGCACATGTGTGAAGCCGTCCCTCGGTGCAGTGACACGGTCAATATGGGTCACGTGGTTGAACTTGATTTTGGCCCTTGGGAGGTTGAGGTGCTTCAGCCGCTCCACCATTCCCGGCGCAACATCAAAAGCCATCATGGGGACCTCGGGGTATGAGTCTAGGATATATGTAGTTCTGGTTCCCAACCCGGCGCCGCAATCCAGGATGTTTGAGGTCGATGTGATAGGTAGCATATCCTTCAAAGCTTCAACTATGGCAATGCATGCTTTTCGCGACATGGGCGTCATACTTCTTGACTCCTTGAGCTCCCTCAGATCACCCCTCGCCCTCCTTCTCGACAGGCTTATCCCAAGGAGCCATTGTGACAATACGCTAACGAAGATGATGCGTGGACATTAGAGAGCAAGAGGAATCATTATTATTGCCGAGCCAAAATTACGGGAATTACTCGAGCTATACAACCCCATATATAGGACCCCTATGGCTATTAAGGGCTAACACATACAGATGCGGTCTGCAAAGAGAGTGAAGGGTAAGATGTGTTTATGACATAGGATAGGTTCCCAACTGAAGCAAGCTTTCACTGCACCCGTCAGCCAACATGTGTCTGATAGTCAACTTGATCTTTTGTCAGAGGTTGCCGAAATACGCCCCCAAGATGATTTTTTGACCTGGTGTGTCAAGCTCTGGAGGATCTAGCCAGAATGAATTGATTAAATAATCAATCACCATTGCGACGCACTGACGAGGGAGCTATAGAAGAGCCCTGTGGATCCGAAACCGAGGGAGGCGTATTACTCAGCTCTATCGTTGGCACGGGAATCGGAGTGCTCACTTTTCCAAGCGGTTGAGTGATGCAGCCGTGCTCGGGGTCTACGTAATCGGACTTGCGGTTTCCGGCTGCGATTTTTGCCCTTGCATCTCGCGCAACATTCTTCCATTTTTGGATCGCCCACGCCTTGTTGCTTTGTACTTTGTGGGTCACTGCTCGCGCCGTTCTCGGTTGAGATCTTGCTGCATTCCGCTTCTGTCTTCGCTTCAAAACTCGGATCTTTGTTTCCATGGTAGTTTTGTCTTTGAATTTGAATGTTTCGTCAACAAGCTTTCTTGTCGGCTTCACATAAGTCAAGATAACGTCGTAGATTCTTGTCTTCACTACCACCACTGTGGAAACTCGGTGATAGATTGTCCATACCAAGGCTCGCACCCAGCTGCTAAATGCGAAGAGCAGACTGATTGCGACGAAGCCTGCAGATATGGTGACTAGATTAAAGTGGAATCAGCTATTCCGTTGATAAGATACCTCGAGGCCAAGGATTACTAGAGCCAGGGGAGAGAGGAGGAATGAGGTGAAAATACGCCCAAAAATAGAACTTGACGGATACTTACAGATGTACAAGATCTGCGTTCGGACATCCCACTTATTGGACCCGAAATCCGAATTATTCATACCAAAAACGCTTGATATAAAGGATAGGGGTAGCTGCGAACTTGTTAGCTTGATGTCCGGATCAACTTAAAATAGCAGGTCATGTGCCTACAAAGACAATGGTAACGAGAGTGAAAACAAGAATAGAGCGACCCTGTTTAATGCTCTCTTCAGATTGTTTCACGGCTTGCCATGCTTGAACGACTCCAGCTTGTTGTTGCTTCATCGTGAGAAGATTTTGGACCTGAGATTGGATTAGTGAAGAGACCAAGGCTAAGATAGCCAGGTAATCAGATATCGAAACAGTCTGCTTGATTCCTGATTGAATAGACTGGGGCATACATCATCTGCAGTGTTCTTTGCGCTTGTGCGGAGAGCCAGGAG
Organism: Xylariaceae sp. FL0255; assembly: GCA_022578795.1. Taxonomy (NCBI): domain Eukaryota; kingdom Fungi; phylum Ascomycota; class Sordariomycetes; order Xylariales; family Xylariaceae; species Xylariaceae sp. FL0255. Next base: position 196,386 of record MU388887.1, read on the forward strand.
ACTTTTGACATGATTGTCGACTCTGTCTTGGCAGTCAGTAGCTCTATGGTGAAATGAATGCCAATTCTTCGCTTTCGTCATGTCGTCCTGTACTAGGCCGGAGGCTAGCTCCTTGGAACTGAGCTGCCCGGTCGGATCAAGAATATGCTTTGCTTGGTCAATAAAGCTTTGCACAATGTCTTTGTGAATGTTGGCAATAGACAATAGGATATCCAACTCTTCAATAATATCCTCAATTTCCCTTTCGAGCTTGCCCTCTGGGTTTATGTCCAATAAGGGCACATGAAGATCTGTGGTGTTGATGTATCCTTGCGATCGGAATATGTTCCTTGCCTCGGCAGTCCAATTCCACAGGCGGTTAAATGCCGACGTTTGTTTGTTCATCTGGCAACAAGGTTAGCTTCAGTCGTGTTATATTCCAGTACGCACATACTATGTTTCCTATTGCTTTCGAAAACTCATCTAAGACACGAGGTTGACGACTTGAGTACTTGGCACGATCGAAGAACGTCAATGTACACTCGTCGAGGATAATGATAGCAAGATCAAACACCGTGCGTATGCTATCATAAGGTGCGCCTTCGACCCTCGTCCGTATTGACTTGTGTACTCCAGCATAGTAATCATTCTTGTTGGAGCCGTATCGCTTGGGAAAACATGTTATGATTGTACTCTCGTCCAGAACCCACATCCACAGCTGATCAACCATGACCACACGTGACAATTTTCTGATGTTAGCCAGACAGGCCTCACAATCTCTTTTCAGGCCCTCGTGATCAGGCCATTCCTCCTTCTCCTCATCATAACGATGGACATCAATGCTGTTTGTCGTTGTGCCTCTATACACAACTTGATCTTTGTCTCGTTTCTTTGTTGATTTGAGAGTCCAGTAGAAGGCCTGATCTAGCGTTCGCCTAGGATGAATTGGTGGGTCACATGGGAGATAGGTCCGAAGCAATATCTTGTCTCTGTATGTTGCCATACCTTCAGACAATCTCGCTGCAGCCAAGAGGTAGCGCCCAAGGGCATTTTTAGGTCGAAAGAAACCCTTTAGTGGCTGCAGGATGTTGACTTGGTCCGGCGCCCGGGAGCTCGTTCTGACTACTTCATCGACTGCCTCTTCGAAATTTTCAATCTTGTTGACTTGTGTTATCGGTGGTGACTGCTCATGCTGTACCGTATTCCTATCTGGATAAAGTCCTTCTCTGTCTTTCTGTCTCGATTTCTTGTCATTCGCCTCCTGCTCGGCTCTTTTGCGGTCAGATGTCATCACGATGTTATCGATCTCTGATGCAATGTATTCTCGTCTCCTCGATGTTTCCCAATGAAGATACGGCATCTGAGATCAAAATGACATACTTAGTCTGAACGATTCTGCCATGAAGGGGGAGGATCGGTACTCACGAACAGGACTATGTTGTTAGGCTCCAGTTTTGCATGATCTGGTGCTGTATCATTGGTCAGTTATTAAACTGTTTTACGAAGAAATCTGAGGCAAGACTCTTGAAAAAGTAACTAGCTTACACGACGAAACTCTCTCACACATAGGTGTCATATATCGAGCATGTGGGGGGGACTGAGAGTCGCCATGCAGTTGACCACGCCAGTACCTGTCTTGCAAAATGATCGATGTTTCTGTCTTTAGCGTTCGATGCAGATGCCTGTGTGTGGCAGTGAAGTCAGGTATGTCATTGCCAAAATACTGTGAAATAGCATTCTTTAGAAATAGTCAGCCAGGATTAACTCCATAGATGTCTACCCAGTAAGGAGTGTTACTTACTTCAGCCCACTGGAGTATCAATTGGTGCATTGTCAGTCACAACACTACCAGCAGATAACTTGGCGACATTGCGATACTCACAACCATGTTGTTGGCAGGCAAGTGAAAATATCTGATCGGATTGCTCTTGGGGCTTCCACCTCTATAGAGCACCCTCTCGTCCATATTGCATTGTTGATTCAACAACACTTCAATGGTTGTCTTCTGATGCGGAAATTTGTTCCAGACTCCGGGGTGGGAGCTTCCCACATATGTTTTATTATTTCTCGAGAAGTCGATCACACCAGCCGTGATATCCTTCTCGGGTTTGTATTTGTCTATAGTGATTTGATTAGAGCGTGTCACTAAATGTCACACAACACGAAGAAGTAGAATATCACTTGCCGAGAGTTGCCCTGGTTTCCAGCGCGGATGACCTGTTGTAGTTTGATTCAGCATCATATCGATGTCAATTGACATGCTCCAACGGAAGCAGTAGCACATTGTTTTGAACTTACCCGTTCTTCTTCCCCTTCTTTTCTCGCCATGTTCGGACGAGGTGAATGCCTTGGTACTCGGGTGACCTACGCCAGCTCTTTCGTGCCTCATTTACATCTTGAACTAAGTGCTTATCGTAATCGTCTTCGGAAAGCGTTCTCCTCAGAAAGGCGATACGGCGCAGCTCAGATCTTATCGATGACTTCCAGCTGTCCTTCAATTTCTGAACAGCTAGATTAGCATTGTCTTCGCGATTGCCTGCTTGTTGTAGAATCGATAACTGGTAATCCCTTTCTTTCTTCCATATCGGTGTTTTTTCTTCGAAAAAGGCTTCTCTCTCCCAGAACTCAATGCATCCGAAGTAATGAGCTAATGGATCTCTGGATGAGAACAGAACGTTAGTCTACATGACACGGGGAATGAACAATGTTAATGAAAGGGTTGACAGGTATTCTGAAAATGGAAAGCTTTCTGGGTTTCGAAAAGATTATGACTCTTGAAACCTACCTGATCTCTCCGTCATGATTCTCGGCGCTCAGACATGCGATCTTAGAAGAGGAGTCGGAGCTAACTGTCTCATACTGAGTGTCATAGCGGCGCAGTTCAAGCTCGTCTTGCATTTCCAATGATAGACTCGTCTATCAGGTAGGTTTATGACGTCGACAGCGAATCTTTGGAGGTAGAGCAGTGGTATTCTGTTGCAGGAACAAAATCGTAGAGTTGAAAAACAGTGCTATTGGATGGCAATGATGTCAATTCGTATGATTATTTGGGTTGCAAGAGACTGCGAGATGAAATATCTTCCTAAAAGAAATATTGCAGGTTACGGATTATGACCATGTCAATCAGGTCTTGACCGGGATGAGGCTCAAGGTCACGGTTGATAAGCCCTGTGAGACACAGATCAGATAATTTGGGGGCCGGATGCAGATCTGCGGGACACCTTCCCAATCGTGACCAACAGTTCTATGTTGGTGCACACATGCATGACACATCTGCATGAGCTGCTGTCTTGGGTTGCATGGCTTCGCAAAAGGCGACCAACCCGCTCGCGCGATCGGCTGGCCGACTAACAGGCACACCGAAATCTTTCGTTTAGATGCGGGGTAGAGGTCATTGGAAATCAGGATTGGCGCCGCCATGAAACAGTGTTCCTCGACTCTCATTTGAGACCGTGGTATGCAGTCTAGGCCGGGTTTCCTTCAATATTATGAGCGGGCGGATGTAAAATATACAACCCCGAGCCTTGTAGTATATCAGGCAGTCCGCGTTCTTTGCTGTCAAGGATGGGATAGGCTTCGACCGTGGCCAGACCATGTGCTGACAAGATTGTTTTCAGCTCGTGTCTGAAATCAAAAGCAAATGCACTGTAACGCAAGACGGAGTGGCGCTTATGCTGTCCCGCCTCGACAAGCAAACATCTCGTTTTTCGGCCGTTGCCCTGCCTGAGGTGGCAATAGAAGAGGTTTCATCAAAGGGCTTCAGAAGTGCCAGCTACCTGTTACGGTGCGAAGTGAAGAGCGAGTCAGTACCTATGTATCTTCATGGTATGACACTGTATGTAGATCAAAAAAGGAAAGGTTGAACCCAGTTAGACTCCATAGCCTGCTTGAAAATCTACAAAGTATACGGCCAATAAGCGCTAGTCATAGAGATATTGTGATGAAGTGACTGCCTTCTGGTCTTCTTACGGCTGCAAGTACCCGACATGATGGCACTTGATATGGTATTGGAGGCTTAAATAAGCTACCGAAGCTGAATAACCCCCCCTGATATTTATTGCATCAATTAAACGGAGTCTTTGCTACATTAGGTCTGAAGAGCCGTCTTTCGGCAGTGTGGCTGCCTAATAGTGCATTGATGGACAAGATCGATTCCCTTTTCCAGATATGTCCTTTAAATGAACCGGCGTATGCGATATATTGTATATAAGAGAACGCATTTTTACCCATCTTGCATGCATGAAGAGGTAAGTCTTACTGTTCATCACTCTGTCTCCTCTTGTGGAAGTTCTAGTTATCGAGTCCTTTTCATCTACTCCAGTTCCGGGTCAAATAGTGTATTATCGGCTTCCGTGTATCACAACTGTGAAAAGAGATTTTTACCAAAACTAGGATCTGACGTCTGTGCATATTAGAAGTGTAAACAGCAATGGAAAACAATATTTTGTTTTCCTTCTACTCAAATATCCTATGGTATTCAAGCCACTAAGGAGCTGGCTTGGTTGAGAGAACAAAGGGTTGACTTGGTAAGCCTTTGGTGATGGCGAAAACACAGCATTTTTGGGTGGAGGCCCTCTTCGGCAGCCCAACGAGGCTAGGTCGCTCCGTTTCAGATTGCTATCGTTCATGCATGTTGGTATTAAATGTTCCCACATGCATGCAGCAACGCAAATACACAACCGGCACGGCACTCCTCATTGCTTCTGCACTACCTAGGGAAGATATTACAGAAGATTTAGATCTATTGGAACTTTCGTGTCAGTTGCCCGATGCTTGCACCCCTTCAGCTCACAGTTCTCGGGTGTGGTGTAGTGGTGGATGCCCGTTCGTTCTACAACTGGCTGAACTACCGTTTCACCATCACCATTGATGCAGGAGCCCCAATATACCGATTGCAACTACAATTGTAAAACCTGAAGATGCCGCGAGGACTTGTGCTCCAAGCCGAGCTGATTTGTGGATTTTATTGGCCGCCTGGGCGCCTTGTCAGAGCGTGGTAAGCCTGACGTAGCAGTACCTCGGAACTCGAAGCGTACACTTATGAGCAGCGAGACTAGCTAACTTACCAGGGGGATCTCCGAACTTAAAGTTCAAGATCACCGATGCTAGATTGATTCGAAACTCCTGCATTATGAGTATCTTTTCTGTAGATGAGGTGTTTATACCCATCCAATCAATTGGGATGGCTGGTGGCTCACGGCTTACCATAACAGACCCGCGGACCGGCTGAAGATGCCAGGTGCGGGAATTTCCGCGAATAAAAACTCCCATTCTCTGCAAGCCAGCGCTCAGGCTCCCAACTATTCAGGCCCTGGGGAGTCCGGTGGGATTGGAAGTTCTCTTTACTTTGTTGCGACGTCCTGCTTCGCAAGTGCGCAGCTACATCTAACGGCTTCCCTCCCATATACGGGCTTGAGATGATCAATGTCCTTTTGGAATGTGAAATCTGAGCACCGTTATATGTCCAGTAGTAGTAGTACGTGTGAGTTGAGATGCGGCAGTTGAGAAGTGGAGGGACCCCTCCATACGCGCATCTAAGTAAGAGAATGTTTTCGTGAGGATGTCTTCCACAAAGAGTCGCTGGCTGCTGGCTCACTCCGGGAAAGCCTCACTAATGGCGATGCGAACATTGTCCTACCTAGCAAGTTGAACTCACAGGTCTGAGCGGTATCGAATCTCTGAGGTACATAATACGAGCGTGTGTCGCGTGCCGGGCCGGCAAGGTTAATGAAATGATCTGCTCCCTCATTTGCTTCGGCACTCCCGCCTATGTCGGTCTGATCTCGGATGTAGCGGCCACAAAGAAGGCTGTGAACGCCTGCTCACTTGCAACCAATCCACTCTAAGCACCAAGAATGACACGGAGCGGAGAAAGCTACAGCATCCATCCGCTCCGAAGAAATCCGGCGCAAAGATCGAAACATTATAGGAGCCCGGGCCAACCTCGAATGGAGTAATAGTGAAATAGGGTGTGGTGACTACATAAGCACTTATTGCATTGCATTTTCAGCATAATTAGCCTACCTAAGCTTTCAGCAAGGGGCAGACCTAGAGTGATCAACAACCTAGCAGTCATTAACTGATTCCCACGTTAAGCTTTTTTACATAATAATTTCTATGCATAGGTGTTTATGTCATAAGAATTCATTGATTTTTCAGTTCTTAGTGTCATTCAGGGGCTTGCACGCCTCACCCTTGAGTGGTGTAGGTTGTGTTGAGCCCTCAACTCGGACCCGATCTCGAAATTATCAGGACCCGGGAGGTAAATGGCATTAACGCCGGACCCTCCCTTGAGCAGCCAGATGTTTTGCAAGAATACTCGAAGTCGAATTGTGTGAAGCAACCGCTAGGTCACAGCGATATGCTCTCCAAGTTTCCCTGCTGCTGGGATGATTGTTTGAGAGTGACCAAAACCATGTCTTTCAGCGAAGAATCGTAGCACCAACCGTATAGCAAATTTCCCGAATCTGTCGTACAAGTATAAAACCGAGGAGTCTAGAGCAACCAAGCTGATTGTTCCAGCAAGTACAAACATGTGCTTAGCAAACACGGCATTTCTGATGCGAAGCTAGTGTCACTTATCCCAATTCGGATTCCACCACTTTCCGAATCTAGGGGTATATTATCGAAAAAACAGCTCCACATAAATATATTCCGCGTGGTCTCTGAGGTACAACATCGTCTCTCATGTCACCTCTCATGTCCTATCTGGCATGCTGACAGGTGTTGTGTATCGAATATCTCCAAACCGGGACTTGATATGAGCCGGCAGGGCAGTGTTGGTTATGAAAACACATCAAGACTCCTCTTATTAGATCACTTAATTGTCAGCAGTCACTGATTGCCTTGAAATTGATGCGATAGACAGGATGGTAACATGTTGAATGTAACTCTCTTAGCCTGATCATTATGATGAAAAATAACGGATCGAAAGCAGTTGTAATATCCAGCTTGGCCGCATCGCAAAGGCCAGAATCCTAAATCAGTGTTCAAGAGAAGAAACCAGAAAATGAAAGAAACGAGACACAAATTCAAGAGCGCATCCCATGATAATTCTTCGATCTCACGTAGCCCTGTCCATGAATCCAAATTCTCCTTGCAACTCCTTCTGCTTCAACCTCAGTGTCGCAATTGTAGGAGACTAGCAAGCGGCTGGAGGGGGTGGTTGCGGGCCCCGAGGGCCTCGAGGGTCGTGAGGCCTACAGCTTTGCTGCCACGGTGGAGGTGGAACTGGTTGGGCCACCACTCGGAAGAGTGCTCGACCATCTCGGTCATACTCTACCCCATTATTAAAATAATTCCAGTTTGGCTCTTGAAAATTCTTTCCTTCCTCCCTGTAGGTTTCGCGGGTCTGTGGCAAGTAGCGTGTTAATTACTTGTTAACTCCCTTCTTGGCTCCTAATCTCCTGAACTGTGCTCTGTCACGCGCACACAGCGTGAGAGTCATACTCACCTGGGTTGAGATAGATCTATTACCTGGATAGGCTGGTACGTCTTGAGCGATGTACTCGGTTCTCTTACGTTGGTACACTCCCGATGTATCCGGCCAGGCTGAATTTTTGACATCCCCCTGGGAAGTGTAGGTAGCTGATCCATCGGCATTCAGTAGTGCAGAATACTGATCGGAGTCAGTCTGGGTTGTGGTGTTGCTGTATGTCGGGGGGTAATTTGGCGGGTACGAGCCCGATCCATGGCGTTCGCTGGTAGATCTTTTCGAAGAGCGACGGCGTGCATGGTCGCCAGAGTGATGGCTAGAACGATGCTCTGAATGATGGCTTGTCCGAGGCATCTTAACGGTGTTGTCTTCTACGTCTCACGATTTTGTGTTCGAAGGTCGTGAAGAGAGTTTGACAGGGACTGACAGTTCTCACAACGAGGTAAACCGGGTGTGGACGACCCTGTATTTATATACAGAGAGTGCTTAAGATGGTTTTATCACCAAGTGCCGCAGGAGTCTAGTCAAGTGACACTTTAGCAAGTCATCTGGTCGTAGGATTGTTCGAGTATTGAGCGTCGCGATACTTGACCGAGGGTGGCGATCTTGAATGAAGCATGTTTGCGGATGACGGCATTCCTAGTTGTCAAGGCCGTATTGAAAGTTATGAGGCACAAAAGTCTGCTCTATATAGCTTGCGAAGTGTTAAATATTGTACGGTCGATTATAATAGGCATTTTCCACACAAGAAGACTGGTATGTAGCAAAACATATCTCACATTGCTATATATAGAGACCTTGTTTGCGAGCGGGTAGTGCTTAGGAATAAAGCATATTTGCGGACATAGAAATACCGAGGCCTTGTGCGTGATCGAAATGTAGAAGTTTATTGGAAGTTGCACTTTTTAGAGCAATTTCTAATTATCGGTTTATCCTTTGTCGACTTGGAAATACCGAGGACAAGGAGACTACCGGACTTAGGAAAGTAAAGGAGGATTGGAGTGAACTACAATTGGGAAACCTAGCTCCGTGCAAGGGACGAGCCGTCAAATATACTAGTAAATGTATGTAATTATACTTGCATCAAACAATTATAGATTAGATAAAAATCAGTGGAATGTGGCAAGTATCCGCTATTAGCTGTCAATTGACCTCTGGCACTATTCTTTCTATTTTTTTATTATTCTTAATTTTGAAGTGGTAACTCCAGATCTACGCATCTTGCCAGCTATGTTGTCGAAAAATCAAAATCACCCGCTTCGCACAAACAATCCTTATTACCACCACAGCGCCACGACTCTACCTTCGAGAAGTGACGACTACTATTAATAATAGCATATTTAGATATTGCTACTTACCGGAGACCCCTCGACGATAGCTAATACCTGTCAAGGTACGTTTTTATAGCTCCTAACTGCGGTTATATATAAGACCGTTAGCGTGTTTACAAAGATTGGGTCAACGACGGGGTTGATTAATAAGATATTTTCCGCTACAAACAGCTATTTCACCGATCCTAATAAGCCCGACTATAGCGCCTAGTAAGACGAATAGTCTTGAGGTACTAGAGAGAGGTTGATAGAAACTTAGCAAAGATATTGACTTAAACGTATTTCTAGCTATTATATTTTTTTACAATATAGCTGCTGACGCGAGAACGGATTTAAATAAATATCGGTATAATCTATAACAAACTTGATAAAAAGTTCTAGGAGTACGTAAGTAGCTAACTATACCTGCTTTTTCGACCTAGTCGCAAGATACCCGAATACTATCAAAATACCAAGACTTAAAGCATACTATCTTGTATTATATTACTTAACTAGTGATCTAGCTATACAAAAACGTCTCAGCTAATCCAAAATTCCTAACACAAGCATCGTCATAGCCTCAGGTGGTTGTAATATCGATTACATCACAACTCATTCCCATCACCTAGGGGTCGTCCAAGACTCTCTCCAAAACTCGCCTGCTGTTCATTTAACGCATCCTGTCCAACCTCCTTCTCCTCTTCCTCCGCACGTGGAATACCAGCATAATCATCCACGATCAGCCGCGCCACATTCGCACCCATTAAAGCGCTAGTCTCCATTGTCGAGATGAAGCTCTCGATACCTGAAGTATAGTACAGTCCATCCCTCAGAATTGGATCTTGAAACGTCACGCGCGGGTATTTCTGCGGGTACGGATGGAAGACTGTTGCGTGGTACCACGAGATGGGGTTGATAAGGCTGTCGTCGCCTATGTTAAAGTCGACGTTGCCGATTGCCGGCGGGAACGGACCCGGAATCTCCACCCCCAGAAGTTCAGACAAGAACTCCGCGGTTATGGGCTCGGGTGAGAAGATCTTGTAGACGTACTCCGGGTTACGAGTCCTCGGGTTAACAACGACGCGCTGCAACGTCGCGGAGTAAAAGCCCGCTTTTCCGGCTCCGGCGCCGCCCGGCCGCGCTTTCTCATCTGATCCGAGCGTTGTGAGGACCGAATCCGGAACCGTCGAGGCGGGTGGCATTTTGAAGAACGCAGCGCTGAATTTGAAGGGCGAGGCAAAGAGCGTGACGTGCAATGTCGCGTACGGGATTGCGTCTATCGGCTGCTGTATCAGGTCATCCGGGGTGTTGATCTCGGCGTACTGGAAGGGGGTGGCGATGATCACGTCGTCAAATGCCGTCGAATGAGACGTTAACAAGACCTCCTCATCTTCCCCCTCCTGTCCCGGCTCCGTTGTCGTCTTCTTAGTGACTTGCGTCTTAATCTTATACTTTTGATCCGCATTGAGACTAATGTCCGTAGTCGCCATGTTCAGGTGAAGGACCGCGCCGGATGCGTTCACCATGTTGGCAAATATCCGCCAGTTGCCACCCTCTACTGCTTTTGCTCCCTCGGGCGCCATTGCTACCATGGTGCCGAGCCCGTGTATGAACTCGAGGTTGGAAGCGTAATTCACGCGCGTGCTGGCTTGTACTATGTGGTGAGCGAACAGATTGTCAAGCTGATCCATCTTCGTTTAGTCATGTTCTCATCTCTCATTTCTTTGGGTGAAGATGATGTAATCAAATCAAACTCACCTTGTTCTGTGAGAGAAATTGTCGCCCTGTGAGGCTGGTGATCTTGACTAAGTCCAGCTGATATGCTCGTGTCGACAAGGAGCGGAAGGGGAAGAACGGCTCCTCATATAACTTGAGGAACGTCCCCACAGTCTGCTGCACGAGCTGGCGTGTATAATACGGCGCCGTGCCGTACTTCCAAAACAGACGAGCCAGATTAACCCAGTCCCAAGACGTAGAGTCTTGCGTGTACACAAACTCATCACCATCCCATATCCCGAGGATACCGTCCTCATCACCGCCAGGATCTTTAGTACTGAGTCCGAAGTCCTTGACAGCGCCGGACATGATATAGTTCACATCGACGAAAATAGATGCGCCCAACTCCATGGGCTCTACTGGATCATCATATACATTGACGGTCAGAGTCCGCCCACCTATACGACCGGTTTTCTCAAATATGGTGATATTAATAGCGATGCCGGCTTCGTCGGCGTATTTCCTGAGATGGTATGCTGCCGATGACCCGGCGGCTCCGGCTCCTACGATGATGCATTAGTGGACGAGTATGGAAACTCCTAAAAACTGATTTTCATTGTCGGGATAATGGTTTTAAACAAAATAAGCGCGAAACATTTCGATAATAGATGAGATAAACGTTCTGTCAGTCCCGAAACACAGGGAACGTCAGGGAGTTCGCGTGTCGCGGGTAACACTCACCAATGACGGCAACCTGCTTCACGTGGTCATGGTGGACATCATCACTACCACTAGCGCTGCCTGCAGCTAACGTGCGGCGCTGTAATACAGGCAGAAGGGAAAGCAAACTGAACAAATATAGCGACAGCATTATTCAAGACACCATTCTATGATGATTTATACCAAAAAAGTGCACACGACGGAACAGATGCAGAACTGGCAAATGCAGGGGGGAAGGGTTGATGGTTTTTCGATAGAGATAGCGGTGTCGACGTAAGCCGGTGGTCCGGGGCGCGGCCGCCCCAGGTATGTCGGGCATGGGCTGCATCTGCCCTGGCCCACGGGTCTAAAAATGACTGCGCCACGGGAAAGCCACAGTCCAAAAATCCCCTTTCCCAGGTAAGGAACACCCCTTGAAAACTCATCATCAACGCAAAAAGTCTAGCAAAGAAGGCGATATTTTGAGAAGCTATTATATACTTTCACAAAGCATCATGTCAGACTAAAGTCACTTCCGTGCTTATAGTAAGTCGTATCAATTCATCTGCAAGAACCTTGCAAGCATACTCGATTCTCAACCCACGTCTGTCACATAGCTCTACACGTGAAGCACATAAGAAATTTCAGCACGAAAGAACCTTGGAACTCGATCAGGGCTACTTCATATAACGAGGCATAGTTAAGCACTGAATCCTGTGAGAAACCTACCGCCTTGATCTTCGATGGGGTAGCGGCATTCTAATGATGTAGAGAAAAACTCGAGCAGGAGATTTTCCATGATCAAGGTAGAATCAATATGAGAAAAGGAAAAGAAAGACAAGAAATACCAAGCTGCTTAAATCTAGTACTTATTCTCCTAGCTGCTGTATAATCTAACTTTTTTGTAGATAATACAGACCAGCCCTCGGTAATGGCCAAAAAGCAGACCCCCTAAGTCGGTAGTGCTACTGCAAGGCAAAGTCTAAAATAAGCTGTGGAATTATCAAAATCCGTCAGCTCTTAGCATAATCAAAACGCATGAACTTTCCTCTTATCAAGCTTGACTCAAATTTAATCAATTTCATGTTCTAATTTGTCCACATACAAAACGTTCAACAAAGTCACACATTCCATGGGTAGGTACCCGGCGGACACTTATTGACCAGTAAAGCTGAAGTCTTAGCACCCGATACCAAAGAATCAAAACACACCAAGGTCACTAGACATGTTTGACTTCGCACCAACACCATACTGGCACTCAGGCACCATATATGTGCCCCCTCGCGAGCCCCATAGCGACAGGCATTATCCGTGGCCATAACTTAGGAGTTACCTTTTGGGCGTTGAAAACTCATGGTTCAAATTGCATGACGCCTCTCCTATATGCCTCTTTCTTTCTTACGACTCCCAACCTCTTCCACAAAAAACTGTCCATAAGTGTTGGCGTGCCCATCTTGACACTCACATATTCGATGTTTCAGCCATCGTGATGGGGAATATCTATTCCAGAATAAAGAAGCGATTTTGCCCTGAAAGGTCCACACCAAATCAGTGGCCATCAAGTAACAAGAATAGCAAGAACAGCGTTCCCACCCCTGTTCCTGCTCAAAATACTGCTCTCAACCCCGGTATGTCCGTAAACCCCCATCCCAACCGCCCCATCGCTGCCTTTGACTCCCAATTTAGCTACAGCGACAGCGGCAGCGGTGACTGCCGACACCACCGGCATCGCCAACTCCACCAGTGCCATCAACAGCACCACTCCCAGCACTATCAACTTGATCATCAACAGCACTACCACGGACACAGCCACGGAGACCACTCCTTCAGCTTCGGCCATCACTCCGCAGGAGCTCATCACAGCCATCACTGACGCTACAGCACCGAGAACAGACCCAGATAGACACACAACAGTCTCCAGTACTGAGACGAATACTCCTTCTAACAGGACAATGGTTGCAGCTAAGACCAAGCGTGAAGCGCCCGACGAACCACGGCTACCTCTACTGGCTTTAAGACTATTAATTAGAACTACCAAGATTGACGGCTTTGAGATCTACAAGAGACTCCCGATCGAGCTCCGTGTCCAGATCTGGAAATACATAATGCCATCGCGAGTCGTGTGCCTCCGGGACCCTGTAGCATACACGGGATGCCAATTACTCGGCTCTTTAAGACGGGAGGTTCGCGATCCCGACGCCAAGGACGGAGCGTACAAGCCCAAGCCGCCAAAGCCCAAAATCTACCCGAAGGCTTTCTTCCGCGACATCCTCGAGAGAAGCGAGCTCAAGCTGAAGGGCCTCGAGTTTCTATTCTTCCTCCAGCCCGAGGGCCCGGAGACGCCGTCCAATCAGATGGATTATATCGAACCCTGGGAATACCGCAAAGATATCCTGTTCTTGCCCAGCATGCGGGTCTTTACAGGCTGGAAGTTTCTCACGCCTTGGTCTCACCATTCGAGTGCCACGGTCATGCTTAACGCGCTGGATGTCATCGAGGACCGGTATCGGGGATCGAGGGGTAGTGACTTGTTCACGAGCGTGATGCAGAACGATATTTTGACTCGTGTGAGACACTTTCAGCTCGCTCTCCTGACGGTCGAATGTGGTGCAGATCTACCCATCTACGACGGCGAACTCCGGGCTGTGGTTGACCTTGACGACGAGAATCTCATGGATTACATCCGTCCGGTATATGAGCGTGACCGCAATGGCCATACTGGCTGTGGACACACAAGACACAAGAATAAGGCTTACATGAAGTCCCGCGTGCCGCACAAAACACCGTTCAAGCTTGTTCAACATTTACGATCGGAATGGGATAAGGACATTAAGAGGTTGTTCGAGGAGCAGTGGTTACGGAGCGCTAAGGACAAGGACGAAAGGTTGCCACCCGAGGCGTACACTAATGAGCGGTTTGGATACAAAAATAAGAAACGATTCTTGGATCGAACACACCGCTCCGTCGAGCCACTGGTCCGGCAAATGCCCACGATCAAACCGGTCATCGTATTCGAGAAGAGGGTAAGTACCCACCTGACCGATTATCACTTCACAAAAGTGGTGATAAGTTGCGACACCCTATGACTGACTGGTTGCTGACCTCCGCTGTACTTATTAGTGGTTTTGCGACGAGGCGAACATTGAACTGCTCTACGGCAGCTCGAGAATGTACCACATCGCGGAACGCATAGACTTTAGCCATCCACAAGAGCGTATTTGGAATGCTCACGGCCAGGATGGGATGAAGATTGTGTCGAATCGTCGGGGCATGGTGCTCAGTCGTCTGCACAAAGTCGGCCTGCGGACGATGTACCCGGGATCGATTATCCGAACACCATGGACAGAAAAGTATTACAAACAGATTAGCAGAAGACTTGCGGCGCCTCCTAATTAGGATGATGGTGACATGAGGTTTGTAAAGGGATGAGGTAAGTGGACATGGTGATGCGTGCAGGTCATTATCTGGACAGGTGGACTGGAAGCTGGAACACACAAGATGGACTCAATCCGACCGGAAGTAATTCTTCGATACCTAGCTTTTTTACGACGAGGAAGCTTGGTTTGGGCTGGGAAGCTGTAAGTTGGCTAGGAGCAAAACTAATAATCCACTCTATGAATGATACCCTCCCATGCATCAATGGGCCTGTGACCTTGTAATGGACTGCTGAAACAAGTAAGAATATCTGCCACTACGCTCTGCTTTCGTGGCATTCAGATTCATTCCTGTCGCTACCATGTTCAGCTAACTTTTTCGCAGCAATTGCCCCGAGCTGAGGCCGTCGTTAAGTCTTTCACAACGATCCTGCCAAGCGAGCTTAGCGATATCTGACCAGGGTTCCAGTTGAAACTCTCTTCTAACCTCCGTATTGAGAAATTAGTATAATCACGGCTATAGCGCTGACAGTAGCTTGCATATGGATGATTCCTTCAGGAATCTTTTCTTCTCTTAACGTAGCATTTGATCAACCTCACGGATCTACTGTTTCACGGAGCAACTCAATCCCGCTGCTTATGTTGTATCTTCAATATTCGCGGACTATGTCAGGATGTTTCCCCGCTTCGCGATGCGGGTATGTACGCGCCGTCGCAGCCGGCAATTTATTGAGGTGTTCAAGCAGAGCTCGCTTGGCAGCTCAACCCAAACACAACTCGCTTGGCATTTCAGCCAATCCATACATTCATATTTATGGTTTCAACAAGGTTGTCCACTTCAATTCAAACAATTGGTTGAGGTAGTGCATCATGCAGTAATCGATAACCTCCTCCTCGAAGAATGTTTCTACATCCGTTCGCGAAGTTGCATCGCATCGTGTAGCTTGACATACAATGAACCCTACTGCATCCCGGGCCGGAATAATCGGTGATGTCTAATGTACGATATCCAACGTAGGCAGACCGCGAAACTCGGTCTTGCCTTCGGTGGGAACGTAGTAGTTGGATTGACAAGACCAAAGCCTAGAGCCCGTGCTGATTGAAGACTCTTCCTATTCGTGGCAATCAAGCTGAGAATGTTTGTCGTTGTTGTTCCGTACTAGGGGATGGGCTCGATCTGTATAAATGACTCCTTTTCTCGTTCTCAGCATTCCTCTTGCATTCAACAACTTAGACTCAACCCTCATTTCCTTAGTTCGAATCAAACAGAGAGACGAGCACGTCGCCAACCTACCTAACATCAAGATGCATTCCAAAATTTCAATTTGCACCCTTCTCGGTGTCGCTTCTCTGGGCCGTGCTGCCACCGATGTTGTCACGCTAGCCTACGGACAGCAGATTCAGAACAATGACTCGGCGAATCACTGGGTGGTATGGACCGAGGGACATGTAAGTAACTTCAACCGTCATTCTTGGCAGGTTTATCACGGCCTTGAGGAATTTTGCTGACTCAAGATGATCAAGAACGCATGTCCTGGGCAAACTGTCCTCGGACCCCTTTACCTGCCAGCGTGCAACCAGACATTCGTAGTTGGCACCGGGACATACTCATTTGGAGGGTGCGACGGTACAACCGAGCCCTCTGTGCTGCTTGATAACAACAACGTTACCATCGGCATCTGCTCATCGGACTTGGACAAGATCGGTTGCTCTAGTTCTAACGAGCATGACATTGTCAAGCATGGTGTCTGTTAGGACCAGAATGGGCTTGATGGGCATACTTGAAGCTCTTGATAGGGTTGCGAGGTTGGACCGGGTGGACTTTCTCTTAGTAGTGAAATTGCAGGGGAGGCGGGGAAGTCATCGTGTAGGCATACATACGACAGATTGTGTCTGGTTGAAAATGGTCCGGATCTTTAGGCAAATTCTTGACATATCTCTTGAGTGGGCCCGATGGGGAACTCAAGTGATATCAATAAAAAGACCTTGACTGCAAACAATATGAAGTCTTGAAAGATTTGAGCAAGGAAAGAACAGGGGGGCATTAGAAGAAAAGGACATGTGAATGTTTTATCTTGGCAAGAAAAGGGGTGAAGAGATGTGATTAAGTAAGCAGACTGGAGAGCCCACAGCTGATGTCAGACCGCCGGCAGCCGAGAAGGCAGACCCCTCCATCCCCACCCCCACTGCACACCCCCCCAAGGCTACCGCCATCACCAGAAAAAGTTCGGGCTGCTTGATCCACCAACATCGAATTGTTGTTGATAGCTTCACTATATCACACCACCTTTTATTCACAACCCCTTTTTCCTTTATTATTCAAGAAATCGGGGAAAGATGTCTGCTGCACAGCTTCTCAACCCCAAAGCCGAGTCTCGGGTTAGTAAAAAGAGCTCTTATCAAACCGGTTGTTGATGGATACTAATCAACACCCCCTGCAGCGGCGCGGTGAAGCTCTCAAGGTCAACATCAGTGCGGGCGAGGGCCTTCAAGATGTCCTCAAGTCTAACCTGGGTCCTCTCGGGACTATCAAGATGTAGGTTGAATACTGCTCATTTTCAATATGCCAAGTTTGGGTGCTAACGAACATCTAGGTTGGTAGACGGTTCAGGACAGGTTCGATCCACCACCTTACACCTCGACTACCCTCCCACGAGACCTCCCCAAACTGACCGACATACTCTCTAGATCAAACTCACCAAAGATGGCAACGTCCTCTTACGAGAGATGCAAATACAGAACCCTACCGCCGTCATGATTGCACGAGCCGCTACCGCCCAAGACGATATCTGTGGAGATGGTACAACCTCCGTTGTTCTGTTGGTGGGAGAGCTGTTAAAACAGGCCGACCGGTATATCGCCGAAGGTTTACATCCCCGTATCATAACCGATGGCTTCGAGATTGCGAAGAACGAATCCCTAAACGTGCGTGACCGCCTCATATCCGACTCCCTCTATCTCATACCGCCCGCTAACAGCAGCCATGTCCCAGTTCCTCGACAAGTTCAAGCTGCCTAAAGAAGTCGACCGAGAGCTACTTTTATCCGTCGCCCGAACTTCTCTCTCTACAAAACTCAACGCCAGCTTGGCCAAGAAACTCACACCCGATATCGTCGACGCCGTACTGGCCATCTACCAAGCACCTGCCAAACCCGACTTGCACATGGTCGAGATCATGAAGATGCAACATCGCACAGCGTCCGACACTCAGCTCATCCGCGGTTTGGCCCTCGACCATGGTGCCAGACATCCCGACATGCCCAAGCGGCTCGAAAATGCCTTCATCCTGACCATGAATGTCAGTCTGGAGTACGAGAAATCGGAGATTAACTCTGGTTTCTTCTATTCAAGTGCCGACCAGCGAGAGAAGCTCGTCGAAAGCGAACGCCGTTTCGTCGATTCTAAGTTGAAGAAGATTGTCGAGTTGAAGAAGGAGGTCTGTGGGAATGACCCCAAGAAGAGCTTTGTCATTGTCAACCAGAAGGGTATTGATCCCTTGTCTCTCGATGTGTTAGCGAAGAACGGTATCTTCGCTCTTCGAAGAGCTAAGAGGAGAAATATGGAGCGATTACAATTAATCTGCGGAGGTATCGCTCAAAACAGTGTTGAGGATTTATCACCTGACGTTCTCGGCTGGGCTGGTCTAGTCTACGAGCAACAACTCGGCGAGGAGAAATACACTTTTATCGAGGAGGTGAAAGACCCCAAGTCTGTCACGCTCATGATCAAAGGTCCCAATGCCCATACCATTACTCAGATCACCGATGCCGTCCGAGATGGTCTTCGAAGTGTATACAACATGATCGTGGACAAGTCAGTTGTTCCCGGCGGTGGTGCTTTCCAAGTCGCTTGTGCTGCTCACCTCAAGAGTGATGTCTTTAAGAGGACAATCAAGGGCAAGGCAAAGTGGGGTGTTGATGCCTTTGCAGATGCGCTTTTGATCATTCCCAAGACCCTGGCTGCGAATGCCGGTCACGACATTCAGGACGCACGTGAGTATTATTTTGTAATCCTGCATCAACCCGGCTGAGATGAGACTAACGAAACTATATGCAGTCGCAATGCTTCAAGACGAATACGCAGACGGAAATGTGGTCGGTATCGACCTTATTACCGGCCAGCCTATGGACCCCTCACTCGAGGGCGTCTACGACTCATTCCGGGTTCTACGAAACTGCGTTGCATCATCGTCGAGTATTGCTTCCAACTTATTGCTCTGCGATGAGATGCTTAAGGCTCGGCAAATGGGTCGGCAGGGTGGTCCGGGCCCGGGGATGGATGGACCTGAGGAATAAAGAGATCGAAGGAGGGCGAGATGTGACGAATACCTGGTGCCTGGTTAATGTACCGGATAACTCGATGGTGGTGAGCAGGCGGAGAGGGGAGGTTACAGAAACCTTGGGGCATGTTCGGCCAACAAAACGATAGATTCGGACAGCTTTTTCGTGGTTGGAAGGCGTCTGGTGGTAGTATTGACCAATACCCATTTGTCTACCATATGTCTCCTAAAGACTTGTGCGTGTAGCTGTGATTTGCGTCATCGCACTCGTCTATTTCTCCAATCCACCCTCAACCGCTTATTTGTATGGAGCTCGGACAAGCCAATTATTGATAGAAGCGAGAACCTCTAGTTCTAAGAGTTATCTTGATTTGTAGACAGACATCCGATGCACCATAATCCCAATGTGTTTATGTCGCGGGACGGCCAATATGCAGTATCCACAACCATCACGCGTCCTATGAAGATCCCCAAACCCCAAGTTGCTGCACGAGAAGCCGCAAAATATCAAATCACGCCATAGCTCACATACATAATTCTTTGGTCAATTCTTCTTCCCCCTCAGGAGTCTCTCATTCAGCTAGCGGCGCTAGTCTTACATACCGTTCTCAAACTTTTAGACGGGAATTAAATAAATTTCGCGAAGAAAAATTGTTTGAGGAAAAGAGAGAGGAGAAAAAAAAGATGTCCAAACCCGCCGACCCCGACTACAATCCCAAAGTCGGTCCCAAATACGGGACTCTAATCCTTGCGGGCGGTGGCACCCTCCCGGATGAGATTTACGCCGAGGTTCTCCACGCCGCTGCATTGTTCGTCAATCCATCATCGCTCACACCGAGGGAAGTAAACCTAGTCCTGATCCCCACAGCCTCCGACGCCGCCGATCCGACGACAGCGGCGTCCACACGCCGGGACGCCGCGGCGTTTACTCGTCTCGGCGGCGCGGAGCTGGACTTGAAGCTCAACATCACCATACTGCATACCGCTGAGAGGGAAGAAGCCGATACCGAGGAGTTCGTGAGACCTTTATGGCGAGCACATGCCGTCTGGTTCGGCGGCGGGAGACAGTGGCGGCTTGTAGATGCGTATGCGGGGACGAAAACCGAGGGGGCAGTTTGGGGAGTTTTGGAGGGGACGAACCTGGATCGCTCTGAGCCCCGAATTCAAGACCGAGACCAAAACCAACCCCAAGATAGTGAAGCGAGGAGGAGAAAAGGAGGCGTAATAGGCGGAACCTCAGCCGGCGCTTCAATCCAGGGCTCAATCTTAGCGAGGGGGGATGTCTCGGGCAACCAAATCATGCTGTCCTCGCACGCGCCGCACAGGAAGGGTTTTGGGTTTTTGAGGAATGTGGCTGTTGATCAGCATGTGCTGGCGAGGAATCGGGTTTTTGATATGTTTGGTTTGTTGTCTGAAGTCCAAAGCCAAGGACAGAACACAGACAACCCCCATACAGGAAGTCAAACTCCTTCCCAAGCCCCCCTAGGCCTAGGAATCGACGAATCCACAGCCCTAGTAGTCCACCAAGACGGCCTGGACGTCATCGGCGGCGGGTACGGGATAATCTACGACAGCGGGTTCTGGAGTCGTGAAGGCGGAGTGGAGGAGTTCAAGAAGGGTCGATTACCGGCCGATCCAAATCGGTGGTTTTATTTCATCAGGAAGGGCGATCGTTATCATCTTGGTGAGCGGAAGGTTCTTGAGGCGAGACGGGATGAGGAGGAGAGCAGGAGTCTGGGTTTAGAGAAAGAGAGTAGAGAGCAAGGGGAGAGGAGCTAGCTGAAGGAAATCGAGGCGGAGAGGTGATGTGTGTCGGTGGAGGTAGACAGATGTAGACGTGTCGAGGGAGCATGAGTGCATACAGTCATTGTTGAGATCTTCGTTTGACAAAGGATACTAGGTACGAGACGGGAGACACTTAAATAGATGTAGATGAGCTTAGTATAGGACCATGAGCAGCATTGCTTCAAATCTACACACACGGCATCTTGACTCACCGAAGAAATTCAGAATATTGAGATGTTCCCTCACGTACGAAGCAGCACAAAAACACGAAATCTAGAACCGAGGCGAAAAAGACGCTTTTCATTACTCCGACGCCATGCGTAAATGCACATTAACATGAAAACAACTTTGCTACAGACACCATCCAACACGTTGACCCTTCGGATCTCATCATCTGACATTCACCCCGTTCTCTTCACCGTCTCCCTTCAAAGCCAGCACGGCCCTTGGCTTTCTTCGCACCGCCCTTCTTTTTACCAGCCTTGCCAAGAATCTTCTCATCCCTACGCTTGCGAATGTTCTCTTCTCTCTTCTTCTGCCGATCCTTGATGCCCTTGGCTACGCCCTCTTTTCTCGCCGCCCACTCCTTGGTGCTCTTCTTCTTGGTGTGTTCCTTCCGCTTGACAGCTTTCTTCAGCATCTTCTCGTCGTCCCTGATCTTCTCGCCTTCGGCTCTTCTCCTGGCCGTGAGCCAGGCCTCTTTCTCCTCAACGTCTTTGCGTTTGTCCTCGTCCATGGCTTCGAGTCTCTTCTTCTGTGTCTCGAATTTCTGCAGGGCGGCTTTGGGGTCGACCAGCCCCTTGCTCTTGTTTTGGTTGAGAACGTGAGTCAGATCGTGAGATAGTTGGGAACCATCACCGAAGCCGACTCGACCGAAGGCGAAATTCATGTTGGCATCGTCGAGGTCAACCCTAGGGCTGAGGATACCCCCTGGAGATTCTCGTGCTGACGCCAGGGCCTCTTCTCGTTTCCGCTCCTCTTCCAGCTTAGCTTGTTTCCACTGTTCTTTTCTGTGAGCCTTTCGTTCGGCTTGTTTTTGCCGCCGCGATTCAATTAGCTCTTGACGAGTACGAATGGGCTTTCCGTCTCTGTCGGCTTTTCTGGCATCTCGGAGGGCTTGTATTCTTGCGGCTAAACGTGCACGGAGAGCAGCAGAGTCGGCGGGGATTTTGATATGTTTGGGCTTTTCAACGGTAGGGTCATTGGAGGAGACAGAGGTTGTTGTGCTGGGGGGTTGGCCGGTAGAGTCGGCTGGTGTTCCATGTGTGTCGAAGACTGGAGATTGTGGAGTAGGTATGGGCGAAGTCATGGATTCGTCGTGGCCGGACGCGGCTTCATCTTCTTCAGCATCCTTTGTGTGTTCTTGGGTTTGCGTGGGTTCGGCCTCCTCATTGTCGTCAGCTTCAGATTCTTCGTTCTCCTCGGCCGATTCTACAGCCTCTTCTTCATCTGCTGGCTGTAAATCACCTTTACTGGAGGATAAGGGTTGCTGTTTTTCTTTGCGTTCGCCAAGTCTGATCTTGTTAACCCCCTTGATGGTTCTGCGATTGAACTCGGCCTCCTCTTCTCTTAACCGCTGCCGTTCGGCCTTGCGCTCTTTTCGAGCAGCCTTCTTCTCTTCTTTCCGTTTCTCTTTCTCGGTCAGTACAGGCTCCTCCTCTGCCTCTTGTTTTTGCTTCTTGTTGGTTTCCTTGGTGTTTTTCTTCTTCATGCCCTCGCGGGGCTTCTCGGGCTCGATGCCTTCGACTTCGGACCAGTCATCTTCATCACCATCTTGGAGCTGAGCACGCTTGCGCTTCTTTCGGGCTTGCTCGTCCATGACTTCCTTGACACTTCGGTTGAGGGCGCTGTCGGGATCGAGTTTATTCCGCCTCGCTTCGGCAGCCTGTGCCTTAGTCTGCTTCTTTTTTTGCTTTTGGCTCTATGGGATAGCATGATGGTGAGTTGTGTGTTGACAAGGTGATATGTAGCAGTCTACAAAAACACACGGTGGCGGGGGATTGGGAGCATAGCAGTTGATCTCGTACCATTGTGTCTTCGCCATAGTATCTCTTAGCTGGTATCAGGGATAGCAGACCATCGAAAGAGTTGGGATTGAGCAGACGCTCCTATAGTTGGTGCATCGTGGTTAGAACTGCATGTTCCAGATACAAGTTGCATATCCAGGTATTCACCGCCTTCCATGTTGTCGGGTGGGAATGTTGTGCACGAACCTTGAGCGTTGAGTCCGCCATTGCGGGCAACAGGCTCTAAAGAGAAGGACAAATGCGTGTTCACTGTTACGCTAGAGGTGTAGCAGGGAACAGATGTGGTTCGTTGGTAATGGGGATGGCAGCGGGCACGAGACCTGAGGAAAGGGAAAAAAGTTGACGATAGTACGATAGCAGTTTCTCAGGTGGGTTGGGTGGGTTAGGTGGGTTGGGTGGGTTGGGTGGGTGGAGAGAGGCGGAACCTCCTCATTGGTGGGGGATGACTGAATTTTGGTGGCCAATTATTTTTTTGGTGCGGAGCAGCGCGAAATCTTGGCATTCCTTATCGTGCGCCAGGTGATGCTTATCATTCGAAGTAACTAAATTCCAGGTCTCAGGGGCAGGCACTACCCGGCAATTACCTAGTTTGTAATGCACTTGCCTTTTGTTTGTATAAAAAACCCATCTTTGCTTGATCTTTCTGAAGACGCTGTGCTGATTCTTTCTAAGACACTGTTAATACATTATTTCGCAGACATATGAACCCTGGTATTAAGCTATGGGTATGAGCCTAGATCAGAAGCCTTTACCACACAAAATCACCAACGGCCGTTTGAAGATGTAATCACTGCAGACATGATTGATTCGTACAGTCTTGGGGTAGCGAAGTTTATAAATACTGGCTTCGGCGGCTGAGACTGGAATGTCACAAGCTCAACTACCTGGTTAAGCGGGCCCAGTCCAGCATATGGGAGGGTATCACATCAGTCTCTGTCGTGGGCTTGCTCAAGTCCGGTTGGCCACACTATAGATAGATATTCAGCTGTCTAGCTCCGTCCAAAATTTATCGTTGTCTCTGTATCTATAGCTGGAGAAGAAGTTGCTCTCTACCCGGGATACTATGTGTGTAGTCTCAGCTGACAGCGGAAAAGCAAGTCTTGAAAAGCAAAGTGTCCAGAAGTCTGACTCAAAGACTGTACCGTGATGAGTTTTTCTCAACTCTATTATAGAGCAAATCCAGTAGGTTTTTGTTTCTTTTAACAACCATTGCTATTCATGTCGCTTCCAACATTGATGGAGAAGCCGAAATCTGAAGTCGGCTGCATATAGATCTACAGCTTGCAAAGTGCAAGTACATCGACGTAAGATGATGCCCATGCTCAACCGACCTATCACCGGTCTCTTGGATGGCTGATGTTATCGCTCCTTTCGAGATGACATTGAAGGGCCCTATAGCTACCACTATGGTTCAGACCAGCGTGATACTTTTGATCTTGGCGTTGCTAAAGAGTGAAGGGCCTTGCTTAAAGTGAGTGTCACCAATGCCAACCCTTCGGTAGAACTCTGCGTCACGATCCAGGCATTTCCTAACCACCAGAAAGGATTCTATCCAACTCTTCTCATCGCCTCCTATGAGTAGACATTCGACCTCGTCACCATCGCAAAGCGGGTCATCGTGCCATAGAGCGCAGTCTGCCCAAATTATGGTCCATGCCGGCATAATGTCGATATTTGCGGGCGGAATGGGTACAACGTAAATTTTGATTATCCCGTCTTCGCGCCATTTGTGCCTTTCGATGGCTGCTGTGGGAGTAGGTCCCTTGAAAAGGGAAGATTTAGGTCAATGCTTGGTTTCAAAGTAGTTTCTGTTTTTGTTTCCCATGTCTCTTGAATTTCCCAAACTGATAGTCATTGAAGTTCTTATGTCTTGGCGGAAACCAGCGATGACTCGCCCATCGTAACAACAAGAAGTTGCGTCGGCTTCGACTCTTGACATCCATGACCATGTTGGCGTGCCAGGAAATCTAGAAACTACAGCACTATCCACGCCATACCAAAGCATCGATCGTGGGAGATCTTCGAGCCATACCCCCCACGCATACGTTTTATTCGTCATGCTTCCAGTTTCATGTGCAAGCCCGGCAAGCGCTGCGAAGCGATCGGATGCCTTGCTGAGTGATAGCAAAGAGTAACTACCACATACTTGTAACCAAAAGTCGTAGACTTGGCGGTCTGAGTGGTAATGGGCTCGTATTTTCTGGAATAACGTTTTGCAGTCGTTCTTGTTTATCACATTCGGATTTTTGATTATCTCGAACAATCCACATTCGCAATCTCGCAATATAGCACACTCCCAAATAAGTTCTGAAGCACATATATGGCGTATTCGCCGCGAGAGGAGCCTTTCTTGAAAGACCCAGCCTTGTTGAAGTAAGGGAGCTTGGAGCTGAGGCGTGGTAGTCAATGTTCAGTGCGCTATATAGTCATGGTCTCGGTGATTGAGTTGTCACGCAAACAGTGTCTTCAGCAAGCGAGGTACCCAATTCGTCGCTTTGCACTGGTCTTTGAGAGTCGCATTTAAACCCTGGACCGAAAGATCGGTCTTGGAAAATACTGCGCGCACTATTTGAGAACGCCATTGCAGAGATATTAAGGCATGCGTTCGAATAAATCGCTGCCATTTGCTGTGACTGCTTTACCCAGTCAGGTTTTGAGTCTTGAATAATACAAAGAGAGTGGATCCATATATAGTTACATTTAACCATTTTGCACAATTGGACAGCATCCTGGAATAAGGGTGAGAGTTCAGCAAGTGGAATACCGGCCTTTCGTGCCTTTAAGGTTTCTTTCGTCGTGGTTGTTGGTGTGCCCAAGTCTCCAGAGCCCCAGTAATGGCTCAGAGTGACATACTTTCCATAAAAAAACCTCATTTCTTTGAAACTCTAGGAGTGTGGGCTCATTCATCGAGAGGTCGATGACACGTGTTGGCAATACTGTCTCAGATGCTCGACAACTCAAATGAGACTCATCGCAGGTTTGCAGCCACGATACTAAATGATGTTCCATGATCGAGTATGAGATTTTCGGTGTTATCAGGTTGGCATGTCTGAATTCAGGGTGGAGTGGTCTTTGACCTGTATGGTTTGTCAGTTATCGAGGTATCAAGTTACTGTTCTAAATGAGGTAAAATACCTTTTATAGTGATAAACTCAAGGCGAGACGGCACGTTAATGTAAAGCCAAGAGAAATGTTTCCCCTGTTGCATTCGAAATGCCTGCAGGGGCTTGCATCTCCCCAGCTGTATGACAAGATTATACTGAGATTCAGAACTCTTGTCGTATATCTCGGGTTGATCACCCCAAAACAATCCGAATCCTTTCGTAACGATATCGCAGTACTTACAGCCTCTAGAGGCAGCTTCTCTGACTTCCGCAAACTGTAATACTCGAAATGGCTTCGCATGACCGTAGGCCTCGCCCGAACTCGGTTGTGTATCGTCGAGGATGAACTGAAAGGCTCCGGGATCTTTTTTTATATCTTGTTTCGTGCTGAACAAGTCGAGCCCAAGGTCCAGACAATGATCACATAATGGTTAGACGCAGGTGCTTGGATAATAAGCAAAGACCAAAGATACCCGACGTTCTATCCTAGGCGCAGGAACGATTAAGCCTCATTTTTAAGTGGGATACAATATGCATTGCAGCCAGACATGTTGTTGTGACGGCCTGAAATGAGGCCGCATAAATTGAGGGGGTGGGTGTTTACCTGTGCATTGGATGCCCAACCAGCTACAAAGAAGGGATCACTAAAGGCAATGCACCTTGTATTCACAAGTTCTCCATCCGCATATTTGAAAAGACAACGGCAACCAGTGTTTATAAGGGAATAAACAATTTAGAGTTCTGCCATTACTCTGAACCACTCTCACCTTTGCCAGATTTAACAAACTCCTGTAGAAATTGCTCTAAATACAGTCATTCAAGATCCAGAGCTGTCATCATCTCCTACTTGCTTCTCAGGAGTCCATCCACTCCACCACCCATTTGCGCATCCACTCTGAACTGATACTAGGCATGTCACGGAGTGCAGCGCTCACGGCCATGCTGCGTTTGATGACCATTAGCGCAGGTGCTGTCCCGACATTCTCTGAGCCCTGCGGCCACAGCCCACGCTGGTAGAAATCTATGAGCTTAATTGCCGGATTGTCAGTTTCAGTACCATGTGACATCGCGGTGGTCATATTATTATCGTTGGTACTCTGCCTTTCGCTTTCGATGAGGCGGGCCAACCACTCGGCATGCGGTACTACTTCTATGCCCTGACCCAACTTGTTCTTTACTGTCTCTTGAATAGTTGGAACGAGTGAGCCCCAGGTCGTCGTGCGTGGATTGCGCACATTAAAAACCTCGGCCGCCTTCGGTGCGGTATTATCAGTTGGGCTTGCCAGCGCCAAATCTGCAACAACAACACCGAGCAAGTCTGATGGCACCCAGTCGACCTCAGAAAAGCGTGGGCCAAGACTATCTGGCAAGCAGTTCAAAGAGCGAGCCGAACTGATGATTAGACTTGGTACCCACTCAGCTGGATTCCAGAGGGCGCCGCGTGGAGTGGTAGATCCTCCAATCTGACCAATTCGCAAGACTGCAACAGATATCTTAAGATGTTGAACTGCATAGTCACACAGAAGCTCACCTAAGAGCTTGCTGCGCGCGTATCCGTGGGAAAGCGGAGCACCCTTAAGCGATATCGTTTTATCCGGGATGCTCTCTGGAATACCTCCTGCTGCGGACTCCATGCCAGCCATGGCACCGATACTTGAGATGAAGATGATGCGCGGACTTGGTAAGCTAGCATTGGATGCGAACTTGAACAGGTTTACAAGGCCCGCCAGCAAGGGTCGGAACGTCGACAAAGTAAAATTGAAATTGACAGCCCAAGCGTTATGAATTACTAGTCCGACTTGGGCGCCAAGCATCCTATAAGCTTCCTCGCTCAGACCGAGTCTCGGCTCAGTTAGGGTTGCGTGTAAGAAGGTGACGCGGCCATCTAAAGCGGTTACGTCCAACTGAGCCGCAACAAAACGATCGTACTGGGCCGCGCGCCCGCCGTCTGAGCGTCGATTGAGGCAAAAGATATTTCCAATTCTGTCTTTCGCGGCTAGTAGGGCGCTTAGAATGGATGTGCCCAGGGTGCCTGTAGATCCAGTTAGGAGTACATCAAGGCGCGTGTCTCGTCGTGCTTCGCCCGCCGTATTATCAGTCAAGGAGAGAGACGCCGTCGTCGTCGTCGCGATCTCCCGAATTTGGCCCTGATAATAGTCCAACAGGCTTTCTAAGAGATTGTTTTCGCTAAGATCATCCGTCAAATTTGACTCTACTGAGCTCGACACGACAAACATTGCAAGCTGCCTTGGCGTCGGATTTTGATAGATCCTTGATAGTGAAAGGTTCGGATAACGTAGTGCTGTTCGAATCACTCGGGCGAGCCGTAAGGCTTGTAAAGAATCCATTCCAGATTCAAACAAGTTATGAGTCTCGGCCACCTGATCAAGGTTTGTGATAGTGCGGACAGCATCTCGAATCAGTTCAGTAGCTGCCTCAATATCTTTGATCGGTCTAGTAGGCGCTTCACCATCTGTCGCAGCCATGTACTGTTCGCTTAATCCGCAGTCGGCACTTGCGTAAAGCTTTTCTATCTCAACCGCGCACCGCTCAATTGTAGCAGCTCGCTGGACTGTGCCTTTTCCAGCGCGGCAGAAAGGCTGCTGAGCTACCATGATCAAAGCTTTCTCCAAGCGCGCGTGAGCCGGCGCATTCTTGTTGATTTGGTCGATGCTGGGCCACAGACGTTCAATCAAGGATGCCCGGCCTGCTGCTGTGAGCGTCTGATCAACTGGTTCAACGATGAGAGCTGCTTGAAATCTCTGGGCCCCGACCATAACAGCGCCCCTTATGATATTAGCATTGCCTGCGACTATGGACTGTTCCATCGAGATCGGATTGGTTTTTTCGCCATTTAAAAACACGATCAAATCATCTGCCCGGGCACGCCACCTCCAAGCATTCGGTACGGTCGGGTGTTGTTCGAATAGATCACGGGTATGATATTCCGTCAAGTTCTCAAAGCCTTCCATAGTGAATATCATCTGTGTGTCGATAATGGTCTCATCACGCCGAAAGACAAGTTCGTAAAGACTGTCGTCATCGACTTTCTCGAACGTGGCGCCAGAGTTCGGATGGAATGAGATATAATGCCAGTCTCCAGAATTCGTTTCTAGCTCTGGCAATATCAAGTGTTGTGGGATACCTACTTCGGACGCTCCCCAACAACAGCGTAGTGAGACCCCAGATGCAACGATAATATCACCGACGGCCTGTGGCAGGTCACCCCCGGCGTAGAGAATGAGCTCCAGATTTTGGGCGCAATAGTGTAGTGACTCTGGGTCCTGAGCAAGCTCAGCTACTGTCAATGGCGCCATGATAGCCACGTCAGCTGGAAACCGTTTCAGCGCGTCTACCACACCACAAACTGTCATGATCCCCCCATTCGACGGCGGGATCACCACGGTGTTTCCGAAGGCAATAGCGTAAATCAGGAATTGTACCAAACCAGCGCCCTGGATGTAATACTTAGCATAATACCTGGTAGTGTGTGCATTTCAAAAAGGCACATTGGTATTGAATTACATACATGGAACGGAGGTAGCGTAGATAATACCCGTTTTGAATTGAAAATCTTGTTGATGGACGAGAGCCCTGGAGGTGGCTCTCGATTGTTTGCTTCAATGAATCGCACGGCGGTGCCTTGCGTCCATGTCAGTGGTTTTGGAATGCCAGTAGACCCCGAAGTATGACTACACTTTCTGTCAGGAAATCTCTTCATTTTGACAGTCATTCGGAAACTTTACATAATGACCAGTGCGTCCGAGAAGGATTCTTCAAGCGATTTCTTCATGATATATGTTTTATGAGGCATCTGAAGAAGATCGCCAACGCTTGGGATAGTAAGAAGCTGACATGGTTTGACTGCTTTGAGAATCACCTGCGCGGGTTGTTGTAGTGGATCCGGGCTAATGAGAGTGTGACATTTGAGTGCTGTAAACAGCTGGTGGTGGGCGGCTGAGCTATTGCGAGGGGAAGTCAAAAATAGCTACAAAGACTGCTTAGCGGGCTTGGAATGCCGTAGAGAGTCACTGCTGCTGCTTACCTTGAAGCCGGTTTTGATAGACGCAAGCACAAGGGCTGGAAATCGAACGTCATTAGGCCCTACATAGGTGAGAACCTCATTTTGTCTGCTTTGGCCTAACTGGTCTAGAAGCCACCATGATAGCTGATTGACGATATTGGCGAGTTGAGAATAGTTTATAGCCTGTGAAGCTGCTGGCAGAGACTCATCTTGATTGTGCCAGCAACCAAAGACTTTGTCTGGCTTATTCCGAGCCAAGTCATCGACCATCTGAGGAAGAGTACGTTACCACCACGTGGAGACCTGATCTCCAGCCATTGAGTTCATAAATATGATAGCCTTGGTTGGATTCTATAAATCAAAAGAAGGGAAGAAATGCCTAAGTTATATAACGATGTTAGTATTGGGGTCGAAGGAATAGAACTCAAAGAAAACATGAGATTGGACTGTGATGATGGTGACACTGATACAATTGTGCAGATGAGCGAAGGTAATTTGAGGGTGCAGGTAAAAGGGAAAGTGATCTCTGGCTTTTCTCCTGTTAAGCACCCGGTGCCCCAAAGGAGAAAATCTCTGCATATCAGTCCTGCAGTACCCAGGATCTAGAACTTATATGAACGAAATGCTCGAAGTCATAAATCAACGACTCCCAGAGACTTTTAACAGCCCAACTAGGCGGGTGGTAGCCATGAAGGCAGTACGGTGAGGGTGAGAAGGTCTGGCGGGATGGCAACGTTGATCTTGTCATGGGGAAAGCTTAAATTGTTAATACATAACAGAGGGCAAAAGATTTCCGGGAAAACACTCTAAGTGAATAGACTGTCTCCCCAGTCAGCAGTTCTCAGATCCGCATGCCTTGCTCGCTGAAAGTGATCAGGTCTTGAGACTTGTTGTCATCGCCACCCAAGGCTTTACTGAGGCTGGTATTTCGACCAAGCAAGATGACGGGTGAGTAATCTTCGTCGCTTGACCAAGTTCTCAATTGAGGAACATATCGACAGAGGGATTATGGGAATGAGTGGTGTAGGTACAGCTGTCTGCCGTCTTCTGGCACCGAACAATGGATAATGAGAGGCTCCCAACGAGACTCTGGAGACGCGATGGGGTGTAGAAGATAATAATCAACGGATAGAGCGGAATGAGGGAAACGCCACCTTCTCAAGAAAATTTGTACTTGTGCACAGATCAGATTGAGGGAGGTAATAGGTATATCTTCAAAGCAGGGATGACCAACAACGCACAGAGCGAAAAGAGGTTGATCAGAGGTCTGTCTTCGTTGCTAATCTGTGATTGTTATTCTTCTAGATCCACCGATAGATATTGGTGGAATTAACCCACTTCAGTGAGTAAAACAAGAAACTGGAGAATACCGACACCGCGGATACAGGAATGTAAGGGATGGGGAAGTCGGAAGCCGGAGTTGCGCGGTCATGTTACTGCGTTACCAGAATATTACTAGATAATGAAGCTGACAATAATTGTTCGAAGAAATGCAATATTAGCTAGCCCCTCCAAAACATTCTCATTAATGCATGAAACTAACTCCAGAGTTGTTTAAAATCTCAATAAAGCTCATCTAGGTACTTACCGAGCTAGGTAGGTGGGTAGATAAGAAGGAACACATGCGTCTAGGGCAGGTAAGGTCTCGTTGAGGAGTTGCAGGGGACGTTTTAAATTTTACGTACCTGAGACGTGAAACCGTCATTTTAGATCCCATTATCCTAATCTCCGTCATAAACGGTGCCAAAGTAGACATTTCAAAGAGCTGCCTTCTAATACCAAGATGTTATGTCTATCTAGCCAATCTTCCCCAGAACTTTTATGATCAGCCCAGTTCACAGTGAATTTCGTTGTTTATCATGGCTCAATCTGCCAATGAAGACCCTTCGTTTTGGAAGCTGCAAGACATTGAGCCTACATACTGGGATGAATATATCGCCACTCGGCCACTCTACGATAGCATGGTCCAGCACATCTGCAAGTATCATACTGATCACTCAAACTCTTTCCAAACTGCCATAGATATCGGCGCAGGCGCAGGATCCACAGCTGGGCTTCTGGTCGAGAGATTCCGGCATGTTGTTGCCAGTGATAATGATCCCATTAGCCAAGCTTTCATCAAGCAGAGATACTCGCATCTGCCACCTGAGAGCCTGTCTTTCACTTTGTCGTCAGGAGAAGACCTCCTCAAATATCATCAGCCAGGAAGCTTCGATCTCATCACTTGTGCCGAGACCTTCCCTTTAATGGATACTCAAGTGGCGCTGAATAATATACACACTCTTTTGCGTCCTGGAGGGACTCTCGCCGTCTGGTTCTATGCTCCTCCATTCTTCACCGAGGGGGATGTTGCCCTTACTTGTCAACCAATCTTGGATTCCATTATGGATCACAATTTCCGTCCTGTTGTCAGTGGCGGCAATGAGGCAAGGAGAGCAGCATGGAAGCGTGCCACTGATGGGAAATTCAGCTGGCTAGACTACATTCCCTTGCCAGCCGACCGATGGGAAGATGTGCATCGCCATAAGTGGAACCCAAATGCCAGGCTTTCATTCTTTACACCAGGAGCATGCGATTTCCCAATCGACATCACCACTAGAGTGGGAACACATGAAATGACGAGCCAAGAACACAATTCGAGCTTCTGGGGTGTTCGATGGGATATGGGAGTGCTGCGGAGGTTTGTCAAAGCAAGTTTTCCAAAGCCCAGAGGGCTGGATGCCCCTGATGACACGATGGAGGCTCTCTTTGAGGATTTGACGGAAGCTATGGGGGGACCAACAGCAGAGAGGGCACTGTCGTGGCCAGCTGTGCTGATACTTGCTACAAAGATAGATGAAGCCTAGATCACCAACAAAATATTTGATATTTATACACTACGCTACTCCCGAGGTTATCCATTCTAGTTCGATTACTAATCAGTAAAGATCGATGTGACAACAAACTCTTCAAATTTCTTGCTCACTGGGAAGTTGGTGAGCGAAATGCGAGTAAAATTAGACGTATAGCATCTATTTAAGTGACTATCATCATCCGCCAAGAAAATTTCATCACGCGACAATGCCACTGTCTGAAGAATTGGCAAACTGCTCCGCCCAGGCAACAACTTGGTCATAGTCCCGACATTGCTTCACCTGATCCCACCCGTTAGTGAGATGCGTCTTCGGATCTACATTCTCCAGGTTCGTATCTGCTGCACACATGAGTGCCTGCCGAAGATAGTCGAAGCAATGGCGCACATGAAAAGGGGCTATTTGTGTCGAGGTTGAGTTATCAAGTTCCGGAACGTCATCACTGTTAATTATAGAAGGGCTCTCAAGCGCATTATAATACGCGACAATGATGGCATGCTGTGAATGCGGGGAATCAGATACGGAGTGCCGAAGGAGTAAAAGGCTGAAGCATACCAAACAATGAAGCTGGTGGAAAACTGCAATGTTGGAAATGAAAGGCGCAAGCTCGATATGATGGACGAAGCCACGCCCAATTGGTACAATTGAATTCCAAGCTGCTTCTGATGAAATCGATGGCTTTTGGGTAAAAGTCAAGTTGTGTTGCCAGATGGTTTGGACATGCCCAGGAGGCGCTAATGGGGTCAGCGATGGCTACTCGCTTGATGCGGATAAGTACGAACACGGAAGACCGAAGCGGGAAGTGTCTTTGTCGCGCAATCCAGGATGGCCTAGAAAGTATCCGACCAAAAGTGATGCAGTAATAACAAGCACAATGATTGTGCACTTGGTCATAGGGCTGAGTTCAATTGTTTGAGTGGCATTATCTGAGATCGAACCTGTTGGTGAGAGAAGAGCGTTGCGTTGCTCATTCTCCTCCGAAGGTGAAACGCCCATGGATACCGTAATGCATGAATAAAATCAAAATGGAACGAAGTGTAAAATAGGTTTCAATTTTGATTTACTGAAATTGATCGCAACGTACTGATGAACCTTGATCTAGGTATCAGCAAAATGAGCAAAAGACATCATAAGTAAGCCTTCCTGTTCATTTTGAATACGAGATAAAGTTTCGGGTGATATGGAACAATTTGTGTCGATCGAGAAGCACCTCTCTGGTTGGACGTGTCTTTGGAACTGCATGAGGTCTACTTCTAACCCCAAAGAATCTTTTAAGCATTCGATACGACATAGAAATTGACTAAACCCACCTTGAGGACTTTGATACAGGCGAAAGTTTTCAATGTTTCATTCAAAGAGCGAGATGCAGCCGGTGAACAAGAAAGAACTGAGAAGTTATGTATCGCCCATGAGCAAGATGCGGGCGGTGAGTGGGGAATACCCGAAGAATGATATGCAGCCAGGGGGACAAAGATGCAAATGCACGAGTAGCAGGATGCGCCAAGAGTAGGATCCAGACGGGCGTGACGGGGAGAAATACAATACATAACCCATGATCAGCAGTCCTCATTAATTCAACAGCAAATCAGGGCATGTGCCGCGCATCAACACCTGCTGGTGATACCTGATACCTACGTCTGTACTCGTCGTGCCGTACTCCGGCAGCCCAATAATGAAATACATCCGCTGTGTCTACATGTGCGGGGCTGGTTTTGGAGGATGCGTGCCCCTGTTTGGGAGACATTGGCTGTGGGCAGCATCGATGGTACCTTCTCACTCTGGAAATTCTCACATACCTCCTCACTGCTTTGCTTCCTTACGGCCAGTGGGCTTCTCACACTCAAACTGCATATGCAGACCTGGAAGGGATCGATGTGACGCAAGCTTCGGCTACTCCAACTTTATGATGCCATAATGAAGTGAACTTCATGATACTCATTTTGTGTTCGCGAAATCGATGGTATCATTTACAGGAACTTAGGAAGGTAGCAGCAAAGGACCTTCACTAGGAGAACTTTCACTTGGCACTGTGTCTCAATCTATGTGTTCCCAATCGATTGTGAGACTGATGAATACTAGCAGAGTGAGAGTTCACATCTGTCTCGATTAGCGTCGAAAACAATCTTCGTTGCTCTTATCGTGTTAAGAATCAGTATGAAAGATTCAATGAGATATCATAAGGTTCCAGAAATTCCAGAGGAAGACCATTTCTCGGAAATAGGGGAGCTTGAGCGTCGTTCTGGTACAGTTTGTCACAGAAACGTACTGCCACATCTGTATGCTTTTATCATCGGGGTTTTGGTTGTCTCAAACATCACATTTTATACTCTCTGGATCAAGTCTATGAGCGACGATTCCTCTCGGCAAGCATCTGAATGTGTACGACCACAACTGATCTATTGTAAGCTCAAATCCATGCTCACACGTCACCAAAGCCTCATCCTCTTACCACAAGGATAACTCACTAAACGTCACCTATGCATAGCGCCGGCTACTAGTTCGATTCGGTATGAGAAGAAGCGACTTTGGAGAGACATCGACGGGCCCAACCACTTCACCGGAAAGCCTCGACCAGAACTTGATTCTGCATGGGAAGAGCTGATAGGTCGTACGTTATTTATGTTTTCACCATCGGTGTGACAGTCTCAACTCTAACATTCAATAGCTCTCGTCATCAAGGTCTCTGGTGATGAGCTCAATCATTTTAGTGAGGGTGATACGTCTATCGCATTCAAGGACGGCTCCGGTTTCCTCGCCGAAATGGGAGCTTATCATGAGCTACACTGCGTTGTAAGCCCAATCTTCTACTAAAAACGTCTTTCAACCACACCGTTAGTTGACACGAACATGTTGAAGAGACGTGTGCGGCGCTATCTGAACCTTGATCATTATTACCCAAATATGACAGCAGCAGACCGAATTATAGAGGATACACATATGGGTAAGTTTCTTAACGCGTGTATAACATTATGGAATAGCAGTACTAAGACATTTTAGATCATTGTCTCGAGTATTGGAGGCAATCAGTCATGTGCCGGGGGGACACTACTCTTGCAACCCTCTTTTTCAGAGAAGACGGACTTGCGACATCTAGAGTGTACACTGACAACGAGTGCATTGACTGGCAGGCCTTGGACAACTGGGCAAGAAAGCGGAAAGTCGACATGTCAGATTACACCCAATTTATCAGTGATACGTGATTGATATCTGTTGGTGGCAGGAAGGGAAGCCCTACTTCTAGGCTGTAGTGAGCCTTAACAAACTTGATAAGATAATCGTAAATTCAGTACTTTGTTGACTAGGCCAAGAGGAAATTTCACTTTCACATGGTTGAGTCTGCAGTTTGCTTTGTCCAAGAGACAACATCTCTACAATCACAATAATGCTGACAGTGGTCTATTCATCAGTCGCTTGGTGCAATATTTGACCACATTTGACCTACTTCTGGCCACTCTGGTGACCACTTCTACTAAATACCACATGGCTTCAATACCAAGTAGATTCTACGAAGCTCCTGAACCCCTGAACGTAAGAGTACTTGTGGATATCTCCACTCACTATGAACCTTCACTATTTAGAGATGAATTTGCATAACAGAGGCGGCCACTCTGATGTGATGCATCGACTAGAGTGCTGGCGATGAGTAGCAGTGCATCTAGAGGGGGTCGTATGCTTTCATGTAACGTCAGGCGGGTGTTCAGTTACGAAAGAGGTAAGATTGACAAGTCCTACTCTAGGACATGGCTCTCTCTCTTGCAGTAAATCATCCTGAGCGCGACCATGTGCATATCAGTGACGTGACTGGTTCTGAGTTCCATAAGATGCAAAGTCGAATATATATACAAGCCGCGCCAGAAAAAACTGAAATTTACCGGCTGCTTGCGATATACACTCTGATATTACAAATCGACAAACTGACACATCATCATTGATCCTATCAACAATATGAAGTTTACTCTCGTGTCTCTTCTCGCAGGCTTGAGCCTGGCCGCCCCCTTGTCCAACCGTATGTTCATATTGAAACTGCAATAGTCATGTGATTAAGCTAAAGCCTAACTTGTAGAGGAAAACAAGTCTCTTATGACCAGAGAGGCAAACGCCGATGATCTGTCGAAGAACTCTTGGTCTGCTCGAGACACCGACGATCTATCCAAGAACTCCTGGTCCGCTCGGGACACCGATGACCTGTCCAAGAACTCCTGGTCCGCCCGGGATACTGACGACTTATCTAAGAATTCCTGGTCCGCTCGGGACACTGATGACTTTTCTAAGAACTCTTGGTCTGCTCGAGACACTGATCACCTGTCCAAGAATTCCTGGTCCGCAAAGGCCTAGGTTCAAGGTTAGTAGATACAAGATGGATGAATTCTAGTATCACTGAATCAATAACACTCATTTGCAAGATCAGGGCGGGGTGTTTCGTATTGTTGATATTACACTTGGAGTGTATCAGCACCACCTTACAGTCATTACAAATACTCACAGTGAGAAGCGAGACTTAGATTGACAATATAAAATCTGGGTTTACTTCCTCATGTCTGCTTGTACCCTTTTTGATATAATGCAAGAAAAAAGAGCGTTTCATTGTGAATTGCTCTGTACAGTAGTGAATTCAGATTGATCGAATGCGCAATGGATCAATTTACCGAACCCCTGAATCCATTTTCGGCATCGTTGAATGTCCCACTGAATTCTTCAAATGACGAAAGATTAGCAAGGGATGATTGGCCACCATGAAAGGCACAGACACTCTAGTATCTTTGAGATGTACCTATAGAACCTATATGAAAAATATCTGGCACGATGTCAGATGGAGCTCTGAAATACCAGGAAATGAGCTTGATGCTCACCGGCCGCTACAGCCTGTACTCGACACTGATACGGGACGATAGTGAAAATACGACAGAATGGAAGCAATCAACTCCTACTAACATTGGCAGAAATGACTGCACAAGTGGCGTCATAGGAGCGCGGGGTTGCAATCGGCATGGCGCAGGGTGAAGACGGGGTTGGGTGCTTGGTGAACTCTCCCGATGTGTCAGGTTGCTGTGCTGATACCTTTGTGAGAACCTAGACCTCGCATCCGGGGCGCGGAAAATCGTACTGTGTCAATGTTGCACTGCAACTATCAAATTTGAGAGAGAGTATTGACCTATCCTTGACAATATGAACCGAGTCAAATAGGCATGTTTTTTTGGACCAAGAACCACTCGACGTCTAGATCGCAAATAGAACTCACACCCTGGGCATCAGTTCCTGACGTCTCGTTCCTCATATATCTTGGATCACCCGCAGATGTGCTTAACTCGATCAAAACAATCAACCGTTCGCATTTAGGATCTTAAAACTCGAACGACAGGCGCACAATCGACGCACCAACCACTTTACTTGGCCTCCCAGGCTTCTTCGATCTAGGAAGCATGCAAAAATCAACGGCAAGCCAACCTGAAGAGCTCAACTATGACGCCGACTGGGCAGGATGGCGCGACATTGTGTTCATAGCCATCTTCCAGCCCTTTCTAATACTCGTAGTGGCTCTGCGATTCCACGCTAGATCACTTACAAAGTCCAAACTTGACATTGGCGACTTCTTGGTGGTTTTATCACTGGTATGCCAATTGATAGCATCGGGCGTTTACATCGGTGTGTCACCCTTGGAGTTTGACAAAAACGTTTCTGTGCTAAGTCGGTACAGGTTCAATCGTGCAAGCGGGTGTCGGCCATCACTTTGGCTATGTCATTGCCACACATCCGGAGCAGGTCACGCCGTTTTTCAAATATCTCGTCTTCTTCTCCGTGTGGTATTTCGCAACGGTCACATTACCCAAGCTCGCGGTCTGCCAACTTTATCGGACCCTGTTTCCACAGCGGCCTGTAAAGATTGTTCTCTTCATCACAGTTGCCGTTTTGATCGCCACACCCATCGCAACAACCACAGCCCTCTTAGCAGCTTGTCGACCCTTTTCAGCAAACTGGGGATCCACTGAAGAGCAAAATGAGCATTGCTATATTAATAAGGATGATTTATATGTTTATGGCTCAATTCCTAACATCGTCACCGACATCGTCTTACTCATAATGCCTCTCCCCATAGTATGGGGGCTGCAGGCGGCAAGAAAGATAAAAGTTGCCTTAACAGTTACGTTCCTTGTGGGCAGCGCGTATGTTTCCAGAATGAATCTTCCGTCTTTCCATCAGCTGACTTCAGTCAGGGGGCTTGTTACTTCCATCTTCCGTTTTATATCCTTTAAAGAGACCAACGCCTTTGTGGATGCGACTTATGCTTCTTACACACTCATCTTTTGGACTTCGGCAGAGCAAGGCGCTTATCTTACAACAGCTTGCATGCTCATGTTCCGACCTTTGCTCGAGAAGGCTAAAGTGGGTTCTATCAGCAGTATCATAACTCCACTATCATCTCCCTACGCATTGACACCCAGGTCACGCGGCACGAAAAATAGTAACTTCAATGATGATTCTCGGCCCTTCTCAAAGATTGGTGATGATATGGACATCACACTTGTCCCTACCAGCGGACTTGGTGGATCTGATCAGCGTATCAACATTGAAGGCAATGCCAGAAATGAGTCGCCCGAGCAACGAATTGTCATTACCACAAATATTCAACAAGCATGGTCCGAAGTGTGATACGAAAAGTCCTGTATTAGAGCTTGAGGGCTCCGCGTACCCTTTCTGCTTGTTCTACTAACTGGTCCCGCTTCTAAAGATTCTTAGCATGTGTTATAATATCGTATCTTGTATCTACCTTCGAAAAGTAACATAAAAGACTTCATGCCAACTATGTCCGTGTAGCATATGTAACACTCTGCTCATGAAACCGGGCGATGAGAAGGTCCACTGCGCTCATCGGCGTATGAGCTAGAACCAGTTCGAAATAATTCCTGGGCTAAGAACCACTCTTCACCAAGCTCGATTCTCCAGCCCCCAAAACGTAAGATGATACCAACCTTTCCCCTTTTCGGAGGCCGATGGGAGAGTCGTATAACGAATAGCTTGGCGTTTTCTATACGAGTCATGTAAGCCATTTTGCATCAGATCTAATACCTATGGTGGTCTCCTCCAATGTCGGATATGCAAGCCTCAAGCAGGTGGCGCTCAAGTGCATGGTTCTAAAATCCCCCAACGACGCGCTGCAGCGGAAGGACTGCTGTCATCAAATCGTCCAGGGGCCTGCGAACACTATACTCATGAGAGCTCTAAACATCAATCATGCTATATTTTGATCTGATACTCCCGACGCATTCAACCCTCGCCGGTGTGGCCTTCCTCCAAATTCCTCCAGGTCCTATCGTTTGATCACGTGTGCGTTGCGAGCACTTTCATGGGTTTCGATATGATGTTGCTTGCACGTGCGTCACAAGAAGGCAAGGGATAATTTCTACATAAGTCTTTGGCATTGCGAATCATGGGTGGCCGAGCCTATGTGGATGAATATGGCGCAGGAAGGAAGATTCTAGATTAGGGTTCGCCCAACCCGACCCGGGCTTGGCAACCCAGAACCCAAATGGGTTCTGGGTAGCCCGAAAATTTTTTGGGTTTTAATGGGTTGCCAAG